>PNEQ01003797.1:0-25963 GCA_003012365.1 Medauroidea extradentata
GAGAGGTCTTTTTCTGGGCTTAAAAGACTGAAGACATATTTGCGTTCAACAATGGGACAGCTGAGGTTGAATTCTGTTAGCCTTCTACAAATCCACAAGGAGGTTGCAGCAGCATTAGACTTGGATGAGGTAGCAGATGACTTCATATCAAGGAATGAAACCAGAAAGCGGACATTCCTTCAAAGAACATTCTCATGCAGAGACAAGTAATCTGCAAAATTTTGTGGCTATATAGAAGAGAACATTCCTTCAGAAAAGGTACTTGCTAATATGTGATTGTCTTCTCTTAAGACACCGACATGTATATAATTTTTGAAGTCATAAAGTCTTTAAATCACAGTAAAGTTATGTAAATTAATGTCATTCTTCATGTTATTTTAATATGTATTACTAATTTTAGTGTACATCAACGACTTGGAATTGGCAATGGTATGTGTAAAATTTTTCATATAAACAATTTTTATCTAAATAGACATAAATTTTTGCACTCGCAGTATAGTAAAATAAGGCACGAAAAGAGCTGAAATAGCACCATTTTGCACCTTAAAATCCAAATTTTTCTGAGGGGGGGGGACCCCCGGACCCCCCGCTTTAGGCTTGGGGTCCGGGTATCCTCCACGTCTGATGTCCCTTGCCCCCCCCCCCCAATGATAACTAGAAGTCGGCGCCACTGCTCCAGATGCGAATTTTTGTGCCGAGTCAAAGGAGACGACACCCGCCGAGGCCCAAGGACAAGCGAGGCCAGAGGACGAGCGTCCCCCTACACTCTCGCTCTCTCGTGTCCGACTCATCAGTCTGCAGGGTTGTACGGTAGTGCGTTAGTGCATAGAGATTTGTTTCCGTTTGAACTGTTTGAGTACGGTAAGGGCAACATGTTGCCTGTACTTGCATACACGTTATTTTTTAATTTATTAATTGTGTGCATTACAATATTAACGATAGTGACATCAATTCTATGGTGTTAAATATAAAATTTACGTTAATTCATATAACTCATCTTATTACAACATTGAAGTTTGTTTTAAAGTTTTAACTCACATTCCCGCTTTCATCTTTGAAACATTTTATCTTCTAAAAGTATGCAAACTACAACAAGTATAATCATTTCTGGGGATGTATATTTACAGAACACAACATAAGTGTTGTTTATCTAAATTTGAGCTCTCTGTATACCTAACTGTCCTAATCTCATAACTGCTTATAACATGTTAAACACATGTACTATCAATTTTGTTTTGAGCTTGAGTTTTTAAGTTTTGTAGCTTTGTCCATGTTATTTCACGGTGAATTAATTCGTTTCGGTATGTGTGTTGGTTTTTGCCAAAAGCACGCTCAAGTAAACGACAAAATTTGACTTTTGACATGCAATTATGGGAAAAATATGCGAGCTAAAAATACATCGAAAGATGAAATTACACTAAAAACAATCGCCTGCAAAACCACCATTATTTCAGACAAATAAAAAAATTTGAATATAACCCACTGGAACACATTTAATTAGATGATGTTCAGAAATCCATATTATTTGCTGCGATGTGCAAAACTGAGTCTATTGATTAAAGCACCTTAATAAAAAGATGGCTTCGATTAAATCTGGAGCTGGAGCAGACGCCGTTTACAAACCCATATGGTTTGCTTTTGATACAATGGAGCAGTTTTTGGGGCTGGTGTATGGATGCGCTCCAAAAGTCAATACGGAAAATACGGTAAGTACAATGTCAGACAGTAAAATTACGCACTTATTCTGAATGTGTATTAGTCATGTAAACCACGCAAAACCAATTGATTAAAAAAAAATATATTAAAATTTTATGTGAAATGACGAGAAAATAATATCCATCAAGTAAGCTGTATTCTATATCTTTATTTATTTCACTAGTATGTATGTCGCGACAATTATACATCGTAATATTTACAAGCGTTATATGAACTACTTATTTCAAATTAATCGTGTTTTGTAGAAAAAAATAATATTTACAAAATAGAAAGTTTATACTCCTGTTAACAATTCGCTATCGTTTTACTTAACTGTTCTTTACAACAAACTTGACAAAAAATTGGAGTTACCTTGTAGGTCTAAATTAACATTGTTCTCTTGGAAGTTTTATTTATTTATTTTTTTTTTTTTTTGCATTCACAGCTAGCAAGTAACGTCAAAAGAATTTAGTAGGCCTATTTACAAAAATATGAAGGAAACAAAGCAGATTCTACCGCGAGGTCTGTATCCTCCATATTGGGTCTCGCCTCGGACAGTTTCACACAGTCTCGGGGGAGGAGTAGCCTCTCGGCGAGTGTGTGGGATCCCTTTCGTACGCTCTCGCCTCGGGCAGTCTCACATCCCTGTCTCGGCCGAGCCGCCTCGGCGAGAGTGTGGGACCGGCATTACTATTTAATAACGGGAAATGAAACTGTTTACAGCACTATAAATTATTCAGGCGAATAGACATTGTGTACCATTGCTCAGCTGAATCATACTGTTCTGATTAGTTTCCATACGAATCGTGAAATAGTTTGAAAATAATTTATTATCTTTCGTTTTTTATTTTATTTAGATGAATGAACATTAGCAGGATTTTTCTTGTATTTCTGATAATAGGCCTATGTCACACAAAAAATTCAATGCTTACTTAGAGTCATAATAAATAAATGTGTCTTGTCTTAGTGATGCGAATCCGACAATTTGCAGTATTTACGTAATCAAATAGTCCGACAAGTATTCGGAGATTAAAAATAATTATTATGAATATGGTATTATTAAAACGGAGAAAGTCTTAGGTCGGGCATCTGTTGAATTACTATGTGAAATTGATGTAACAAAATCCGAAACGATCTGTGTAGTTTGAAAGGTGTTATTAATACATTGCCATTTTTCTCGCTGAACACATAAGAAAAAGGTGAAGTGTATCACCCAATTTTATAATCTGAAAACAATGGTAGTCCTTTAAGGGAGTCTATCATATAGGCAACTATTACTGTAAAGAATTGCGTGTAATTTTACTCGAATACGCGTGGCAGCACAATCCCCACACATATGTTCGTGTAATTTTACACAACTTATAAACGTGTCTTTTAACAATGTACAACGGTAAAATTACAATAAAATGCATGGACAATAATACCACGGTACGTGCATTTTAATACAAGGTCATGTTAAATAACCCGTAATTCAAAGGCGAAAAAACTTTCAAAATACAGTATTTTAATTTCGAGACTCTGACAAACTGGTGCAAAACGTTTGATTACTTCTGGAACCGTAATGTGAGTAAGAGGCTTCATGTCGCACTTTGAGAATGGAATTAATAGTTTCACTATCACTGTGGCCTCTTTCAGTAAAGATTTGCGTGCATAGGTATTGGAGTTGACAACAGTAGTTTAATCAACATATGTTGTTTACCTAAATTTGCTCATATTTCTCGTCAGACTTCTGCGTACAAACGTTGACACGAATTTTCAAGAATTTACATTTATGAATAACTGTTTTCCTACGACAGGCTGAATTTCTTAATTAACATTATGCCAATTAAAGAAACATGTGTTGATGAAATTAATCTCTCTTATAGCACACAATTGGAAACAATTTTCTTCAAAAGTTTTCTTGCATACCGAACAAAGACTAACAGGTTTAATATAGTCACTACAATTCTATGGATAGATTTGATGCCAGTCTTGGTTAAAACAGGTATACAGTTTCTTTGCTGAAGTTAATTATGCATTCTCCATGTCAGGAATGGAATCACACACTTCCTTTAGGAAAGGTGTACCTGGATTTACTTCTTGTTGTGTCTCTGTTGTCTAGTTTCTGCCAATGTTCACTGTAATAAGACTTATTTAAAATTATTTTTACTTAAAATCACAAATGCGTAGCACATGCAACTCTAGGATATTGACAATCTCATTGGCATTATCGATCAAAGCAATTTTTTTTGCAGTTGTTTCAGCAGAGAACGCTTGGGGCGAATACGAATCAATAAAATATACTGTGACTAATTATTACTTTCAAGGACATTTTTTTCTGCGAAAGACAGAGGTGGACGTGGAAAAAAAGTTTCCTCTTCATATACCCCACTAAGTTTTAATTTAATTGTTTGAGATCAGGCACCAGGCAATTGAGGAGGCAATGACAAGCGACACTTCACCCTCGTGCTCAGAAAACCACTCCTGGACGATGCGAGATGTGTGAAAAGGAGCTTTCTCATCTTATTCAATTTCATCACTTCTAAAAAGTTGACATCGCGTTAAGAAATAGTTTGCTTCAAACTATCACATAAATCTTTGACAGTCACGCGACTTTGCAGGGTAATAATAGGTTTGAAATTGTATCATGAAGTGAATGCGTATATAATTATCTAATACCTGTATATTTCATTCTCTGCAGCAAACAAGATACACTGTATGCTTTGGATGGAGTTGCTCGGACGCTAACTCTGCGAGATGTAAGAAAACGGGTGAAGTTGGATTTATCTCACTAAATGACTTCCGGCATTAATGACACTTCTTAAGTGTCATTTTTCACTAGTATCTAGTCATGGAATTGCTGCTTACTCAAGTAAACATTGCGTCTGAAGTTCCTTTCGTATATTTATATTTCATTCAGCAGGTTATTTTTTTGCATAAGTATTCACATTTTTTTATCACAATCCTGACCTATGATTCTATCTTGATTACTTAATAGATATTTATATTTACAAATATATTTATCGGAAAGTGTCTAATAATACTGTTTGCGCATTAATATCCCAAGGTACCGTAAACTGGGATGGTAAGGGACAACATTTTATGTAAACAGTTCCCGTATAAAAATATGTTTTAAATATTGACTTTTTAGTTAGGGCAGTTATTAATATTTACACACAGTAACTGTATTATATATTTCAAATTATTTAAAGTTAATATCTAAACTAGCAGTTTGTTTGTAATGTTATCCCTATTCACCCCAGACGTCTCTATTCACTTCAGTTAACGGTACAATTTCTTGCTTTTTTATAAACGTATCTAACGTATGGGGCAGACCAATATGTTAGAGTTTAACTTTACTTTAAAACATATCAGGAGTAACGGTAAGAACAATTGTGTTGCAACAAGTCAGCGAGATTCTAGTGTAACCGAGGGACATACAAGTGATTTATGCCATCATCCCAAAAGAAAAAGTTGTAGGGCGTCATGATCTTCACATATTTTTCGTGGTTACTGGAGTGGTGCATAGTAAATGGCAAATATATAGCCCTTCCAAAGCCTTTGGTAACATTTCATTCTGGTAACAATGTACATGATTGTTTAAATAAGAAGAGGCGCCATATTTTTTATGATGAAATCTTTGTTATCAACTTCCATTAGGGGCGTAAGCCACAGTTTCATCATGTCAAATGTCGACACATGTCAAACGAGTGACAGTTATCTCAGAGAAAATTGGCCATGTCCATTGTATACAGCAAATCACAGAACACGTTTACTTTAGGCGATTAACGGACATGCTCAAGAGTTTCACTCGGATTCTCTGTTTCCTGAATGCATGTTTTACATTGCTTGAAATTTTCTATAAAATGAAAATCTATTTCGTAGAAAATGATTAATTTCTTACCAAAGAAGTAATATTCCAAATTCTTCATGTTATTGTAGAACTGCGGTTAGGAATATTTGTTCTCGTGACTTATGATTTGCAGGAGTTGTAATTACTAGAACTGCTTGAACAATTTTACTAAGTATTTCCACATTGTTGGCTGCGGGATCTTAAATTCAGTATTAGCTCGGTATTAGTCTAAGATCACGACTTAGATACAACTTCCCTCATCCTTTTTCATACTCAATTAGATATTTTAAACACTTTTGTCTATAAACAAAAATAACGCACTTGAGTTGCTACTCCACATTCTGGCAAAGCTATTTTTTAATTATAACTTGCTTCATTAAATTTGTTTTGATTGTTACCGTCATTATTTCTTGAAAATTTAAAAACATATCGACAGTAAAATATGTATATAAATAGCCAATATAAGATTTAAGACCTTTTCCTGGCCGCAATACTGAGTAGCCAGGTGAAAACAGGTAAACTGGTATTTGTAATTTATACTCATTCATAATGAATTTTATATGAACATGTAAGTAATTTTATTGTGAACACTGTGCTATAGGGCTGCCTTTGCAAAATTTGGCAGATCTTCGTTTGCCACGATTTAAAATTCGACCTATTTAGTAAGAGAGATGAAAGCGATAGAGAGCACAGCATGCACTAGGAGAGAGTGCGAGAGTTCATTTCTCTGTGCCATAGAAGACAGAACTACAAAGCAAATAAAAATCCGTTTTGGAACCACCACGTTTCCATTATATGTGTTCTATGTTTGTAACGTACTTCTAACCTATATTCGTGTATTTTGTTCAAAGATCATAAAAATGAATAAGTGTTTAATTTTATTTGATGACAAAAAATCTAAAGTACTTGATTTTGCCGAAGTATTTGTGAATAATTTTTCAAATATATCTTCTTTCTGTCTTCTTATTTATATACTAATTATACAATTTACAGTCCATAACTAAACTGTGGTGGTAAATGTACAATTAACAATTGAGGAATATTTTTTCTGTGGTACTTTTGGATGAGTCTTTAACTCAAATAATATTCTTGGGTTTGTGCTAAATTATTAAACTGAAGCGAAAATTGTTTTTCACCACATGCAGTAAAGTAGAGAGAATACTGTAAAGTAAACTAATATATTTAATTTGAAACGGATTTAATATGGTTTTTTTCTACGCAAAACCTTAAGGGCGCCACTTTTCATGCCCTTTAAATGTTATAGCGTACAAACTCAGATTCCACGATAATTCAGTGCTTGGCGCATAGTGGTGATGCAGTATTTGATCCAAGCGTCGTCATCCTAATACCTCGTTCGCTTTTCAGTGCCTAGGTCTAAAGACAGCTCTAAGCATGCGGCGCCATTAAGATTTGTTAATTAAGAATATTTTTAAATTTTAAGTGTCTACTCTACGGCATGTTTGATAGAATGGATTATTATTTACCTGGTGTAGGTGGAAGGCAAGGTACTGTTTTGACTTCACCACTTTGCTAGTGCACACTGTATTTTAAACACGAAATTCTTATACCTATGGATTAGCAGAACGAGATAACGTGGCAATACATTTTATGCCTTCACAACATTTTCGTTGGATTTAGTACAGAAAAGCACTAAAAAATAAACACATATTTATGCCAGTAACGCCTCTGACTGTGCTAAGGGTAATTTTCGGAAGACAATTAACTTTACACGCTTTGAATCTAAAAAAAAATGTATTTAAAATCAATCACAAGTACTTACTTTTATTTGTGTTGGATTGACCTTGAGCGATAATGCACGTGGGAATCCTCCATGACCTCTGCGCATAGATGACCAAACACTTCCAAATAAAGAGTGGTTTCTCTGAAAATTTACGAAACAACAACACATGTCATTCTACATTTTTCTCAACAATTTGTAAAGCAAAATAATATTTAGTTCTTAACTAAACCGTTTTTGTGGAGACACGCCCTTGCCGGCGAATGTTTCCGTGTTGTTGAGAAAAACACTGAATAAACAAATCGAAACAAATAAAAGCCAGTTATTTATTGCTGTTTTGTTTGTTGTAGGGTTCTTTTACAACACTACAATAATCGCTCGCAATGGCGCTTTTTAAAAAAAAATGGTTAATTTTACAGCAATAATCCATTGCAGGAATCGTTCAATGATCTCAATATTTTGTTACGAAACAAATATAACTCTGATGCTCTGAAATAATGTAAATTTGTTTTAATATTAACGATGTCAAAGTGCTTTAAAATTTTATCACTGCCAGCACGAACAACTCATTTTTACTTTTATATGTATGGTTTTCGCAAGTAGCAAAATAAAAAGTTAAAAATCAACTGAAAAAATAAAGATAAATAAATCTCGCATAGCCATCAACACTAATAATACTAATATTTAATATTTCAATTTTTATGTGAACGATTTCATAACCATTAACTCTTAATTTCCTTGTTTAACACACAATTTATGGAAGCAAGAAATCGTTAGTTCAACTAACACACGCATGATTTATCAACCATACACTTAAAATCTGGATCTTTCTTGGATATTAAGGGGGCGATTGACAGAAAATACGAGTTGTCAGACATTCGCCTCACACCAAGGCGATCCGGGTTCGGTTCCCGGCGGGGTTGGTCCCAGGATTTTCGCATTTGGGAATCGTGCCGGACGATGCCGTTTGTTGGCGGGTTTTCTCGGGGATCTCCCGTTTCCACCGCCGTTTCATTCCGGCGCCGCTCCATACTCACCTCTTGTCACTTCTCACCAGCACTAAAGACCTCGATGTTAAGCGCTGACCAAAATCTCTCTCTCACACTCACAAAACAAAGTATAAACTAATGAAATATTAAAACAAGTTCTTACACATACCCTGTGCATTGGTTCCGGATGATCATCGAGAAGCTCGTCAAGGTTTCCAGAAATAGCTCTTTTGAGTTCCGGTCCGGCGTCATGCAGTGTCCTGAGACCAGCCTGGAATCATAGGCAAGTAATCAAACAATCTGCTTACGCATGTTAAATATAAGCTGACAGTTATGTCGATCTTAGTAGAAATTCGCTGGAAATTTTGGTTTTCGTCTGTTAATTATTTATTTAAAATTATGTTTAGGCACTATGTAACACAGGCACATGTATGTGCTTATCTATAGTATAAAATGCCTTTAATTTGTAATTACCTGCAAAGTAACTGTGTTATGAGACTCCTTGTCGCCATCTTTGAGCTCTTGTTCTTTTCTCTTTTTGAACCGACGGAAGTAGTCTTGAATTAAAAACGTTGCGTAAAACTTGCCAACGGTCACCTCATCGTCCACTAAAACATAATATCAAAATTAAATTTTATTAGCCTTTAATTTTCAAAAACTAAAATATCAGTACTTTTACTTTCCAGACTAATAGGTGAATATAGAGCGTACTATTCTTGTCGATGTTTTTCGGTACATGTTACAATTATGTTAGGTGGCGCAAAAAGAACGCACGTATTTGACTTGCACAGTATCAGTGGTAATATGAGTGGAATGGCGGGGTGTGGGGCCGGATGTTTTGTAGGTTAGAGCGTCCAGTTATAGTAGCAATGGCACCGTGGACTGTGCATTACCGCGTTTTCGCCGTTGAACACTTATTCAAAAGTAATGACTCTGTGATGACAGTCCATGCCTTCTTTTTGCGCAAACTTTCATATGTTGCTCATATTGCCTGCACAAATTTGTTTTAAGTTATCGGGGCATCGTACATAATTCAGCGTTTAAAGTAATGGTTTAAAAATGGTACGTTTTACAGCCAATTAAAAAAAAAGTACGACAACCTTACACCAAACGTTCTACTAACTTTCTGAGCTAAAATTTTTCTGGTGTTACATATATCAGAAAAATAGTCACCGATGCCGAGATCCAGTACATTTAATTGCCACGCAAGGGATTGCGCTTAAGAAATGCGTTGTTCTGGGTAATCGTTTGCTCATAAAGTTTGAGAATATCATTATCTAAGGTAATTATTTTGTAGTTATCCAAGTGAATTAAAAAATTGAATATTTAAATCGTATTTTTGCCGTTTATTTATCTACCACACACTATTAAGAAGGCAATAACATAAACATAAAAAAGAAACTGGTGATTATCAACATAATACAGGAAACATTTAATAGGTTCCCAGTTATTTGGGAATAAAGTAGTACTATCCGAGCACGTCATGTAAGAGAATATATTTTAATAGGTTTTAAATTATTTTTAATGTCAGCCAAGTAAAACATTTGGAAGATATGCCATACTTAAATTTTTTACAAAATTTAGATTTTAGCACAAAGTGGTAGGAGGGGGTGTCCTTGGATCCATAATGGTTCGAATCTCAAGGTCAGACATGTGAGCATGTGTGTGTTATCGTAAAACAGTTTTACTCGTATTGCTTAGGTTTAAAATTACCTCGCTACTTATCTCTCTGTCGGTGAGATGTAATGCCATGTTTTGTATATTTTGTAAGTAAAATTTGAAAGCTACTCACGGGAAATAACTGAGGAGTGAATGAGCGAGAGATTTTGGTCAGCGCTTAACATAGAGGTCTTCAGCGCTCGTGAGGGGTGACCTGAGGTGAGTATTGAGCAGCGACCGAATGAATTGACGGGGGAAACGAGAGATCCTCGAGAAAACCCGCCGACCGCCAGCATCGTCCAGCACGATTCTCAAATGTAGTTAAAGTGACAAATTTTAATTCTTGTCCTATATTTGAAAATAAATATTATGAATTATTTTCAGACAGCTACTGTTCCTATTAGTTGAACTTTAGTATTACTAATCTACAATAACAATCTGCTCAACTTGACTCATTATTCAATCTGTGATTTCTGTTTAAGTGAATGAAATTTCTTTCACTTATTAAAGCACCAACTTCAAACAAACTCACACTTTCCGTAAACATAAGTTACTAAAAGTTCACTACCATTTAAATCTGTGTAGCAGCTATAAATTGCTTCCTACTAGGGACTTGACAAAAAAGACGTGTGTTAAATTTTTCGGGGATAACTCTTCAAACTTAGTTTGGCGTCTTAAGAATAAGAGAGCTCCGACATTTGGAAAATGAGCTGGATTATACCCAAAATTACATTTCTGCAAATATAGCATATCCTATAGTGTTTCTTTGAATGCTTGAAAGTAATTCCAAAATTATACAGAATAACGTAATTTACAATTTGATCATTACTACTATTTTAATGTCTTGTAAATAAATCGCTACAAGAAGTGACATACGGAATAATGAAGTTTTGAAGCTGATCTCACCTTTACGCTTTTGTGTGTTTCGGTGCAAGTCTGGAATATTTTGACTATTTACCTGCTATTTAACAAGTTGTTCATGCCAACTGAAGCATTATCTAGTTGAGTGAAGCTTTGTTTATGAAACTTGTAAACAAAATTCAACAAATTTTCACGTTGTTATTGTAGTACGATTGTAACTTTAGATTCTTAAAATCTGCTTAGTCTATGTTTTATGAACTTGGCACTAGTTAAGCCGTCTTATACAATAGGTTTCTGAATGTTTTAGTTTACTTACCCTTAGCTAAAAATAATCCGTCTGAAATATAATTTACTCTGTCCAGTATTACGTCTTCCCAAATTTAACATTGGTTAGTATTGATTGGAACTTGTTTGCTGCCATAAATTTTTTTTTAGCTCAACGCAAACATTATGGAATTAATTATACTTTGCATTTCCACTTTCTAGTTCTTTGATGATAGCTTATCTAGATGAGAACGCAATCACTGTTTAGATATACATATATACAGTACGTCAGAAACAACAGCATAAAAAGGACACCGCGCGAATCCTGGGCTAAACTGAAGATGAAAATATTAGTGGCAAAATGTTGTACGACAATATTTGAAGTGCAAAATTTGGCAACCGTTCCCCGCTTGCGCTCCACTTCCAAGTATTATTTTATGTATGTTACGTCGAGTAAACGTAGAATATTTTTTTACTGCTCGGGCTTTTAACCTGAACCCATAATATGCTGGTCTGAACTATAGTAGTAAAATAAGTTACTTTAATTTAGCGCGATAGGGGAGTAACTAAATTGCCACATTTTGCATGTAAAATACCATCGTACATAATTTTGCACTATTTCTTCGTCTTCAATTTTATCCAGGATTCACGTGGTGTGCTTACCATGCTGCTGTTCCTGGACATATTGTGTGTGTGTATGTATATATATATATATATATATATATATATATATATATATGTGTGTGTGTGTGTTTATATATGTGTGTATGCATATATAAGCCGTACAGAAAAGGCTGAATAGTAAACACACCGCGCGTCTCTTTGACTTAACTGGCTTAGCAATCAAGAGTCGAAAATGTTATTGACAAAATTATGTACAACCATTTTCGCACAATGCAGCAACACAGCATGGAGTAAGTTCCTTCTTGCACTACACGTTTAGTCATTATTTATCTACATTACGTCCAGTAAACGTAAATTCATGTTTGGGCTGGTCGGGATTTGAACCCGCGTCTATTATATGGTGGTCAGAACATTTGTAATAATATATCACATATGTTCATTCTACCACAATTTCTGACATGTTATGTAAGCAAACTTTAGTGGTAAATATTACATAAATATTTTGGTTTCACATCCCAGAGGTTTCGATTTTCATAAGTATCCCAAATATTCCATCCGAAACATGAACAAAAACATTATCTAATGTGGACTTCACTTAAATTATTTTTAATTCCCAGTGTTGTTGTTCTATCTTTTTTTTTTGTTTGTTTTTCTAAAACTCAGTCACTGAAATTATGTACCACTTCCTCATTATCCTGCTCCCAGTAACTACGGTTCCTGGGAAAGTTGTGACGGTGACCTTGCTACCCCGCCCTGTTGAGACAAGTCATTATGTTAGGTTTGCGATTTTATGTATCATTCGTGTGATGTAAAACTACAGTTTTAGTTTAATACCTTAGTCATCATTCAATGGCGTGGTCAGGTTAGAGGGAGTGAGTTTTCTGCCATTCCTCATCACTCACGCCTAGCTTTATAATTTTCTTCCCCAGGAAATTTAAGTTTTTAGGCAAATTTAAGTTATAATGTTAATTCTGTTGTATACTGTTTGTCTCAGTGGTTAGTCCTCCTGGACGGTGGAATAAGAGTCCTGTGTTCGATTGTCGGCCACTGAGGAAATGTTACAGTTATCTCCTCGGGTTCCGACCGGGTGTTGCTGAAAACTCGCGCACGCGTGCACACACACATAAACATATATAATATCGGTTGCCCCTCAGTAACGTTTAAAGCTCTTCTGCTCGTTGTAGGGGATGCGAAAACGAGTCTAATGATAAAGTACAATGAGGGTTGCAGTGGCTGGGAAGAACCCATAAACTGACCCACAATTTATGGTTTTGAGGGTCCCAAATTGCATTATTATAGCATTAAAATTGCAACCACTGCGAACAAGAGTGACTCAGATGATATGGAACTGGCCGCAAATGAAAGGACAGAGGAAGCTGTAGTTCCCTGTGATATCCCGTGTATCTTCGGTATCACCACATACGAGTCCAACATGTGAGATCCTGGGAGAGACCCCGACCGGAAATAATCTCGGAGAGATGCGATCGATACACATCCGCTGCTCGCCGCTCTGTTAGCACGGCCCACTTTACACGTCATTTGACTAGCTACAGCGATCTTTTGCTATTTCTACGCAGATTGCGACCCTCGTAGACCACAATTTGTGGGTCAATTTAAGGGCACATCCCAGCCTTTGCGACCATAAGTTATTTTCCAATTTACAATTTCCGTTTTCCTGAAGACGTGAGTAGATGCCAGTTCCCGAAACGTGCGTCGTGACAAGCTCGTCTAGGAAACTTTCTGTATTCATCTGTGTCGTTTTGTGCAGTCCTCGCTTTGTCATCCAGTCTTGTGTAAAATCTGGTATTCGTCCTAGTTATTGCTTGTGTTGTAATTGTGTCGTTGTAATTTTAAGTTGTCGTTATTATTAAGTTACGTTCATCATTTTGTTTTGTTTAGTTATGTTTCTTTTTGTTCTATCGGGTATATAAATCGAGACATGCGGCTTCATTTAATAAGATGTACTTTGTGCATGCAGTAAAATACAGAACCCACATAATATTCTAGTATGCAGAAAACTATCCGAGACTTGTTTCACTGACGATAAGGCCTTACTAATACAGTCAGGTCTTTGCACTCCATTTCATTTAGTAAAAGTTTAACACGTATGCTTGTTCTTATATACAGGGTGTAAATGAAAGTATGTTACAAACTTCGTGTGGTGATTTCTTGTCGAAAATGAAGTACAGTTACTTAAGACGACTTTTCGCTTAGCACACTTCGTAAGGGAGTAATACGAACTCGAAAAAAGGATTTCAAACTAGTTTATTGGTACAAAATCGTAAATAACATAACATTAAATCATAATTTGCCGGATACTGTGTTCTGCTAACACTTATCGACAGTCCGTGAAAAATGTGTTTCGAATAACTTACACCTTCATAAAAATAATGGGGGTGGTCACCCCCTTTTCGGCTTATACGTTGGTGCCATCATATGTTATGGACATGCAATGCTATAATTTGTATCAAGAGACCCCGATGAACAAAAAAGGTCGTCTTGTTGTTACACTGTAAAGTGAAGCATTTACAAGTAAATGGGCAAGACAGTGTTAGGGGACTTCCACGTAGGCAACGCGTAGTACACAGGTGGTGTGGCTGAACGACGCGGTAGTTAGTAACAAACGCATACCCCACGCTAGTTTGTAAACCTACAACGCGTCATGGGCGACGTTGTGTGAGCTACGAACAGTTACTGATAGATGGCTGGTGTAGCAGAACGAATTTGTTAGTAAATGTTGCGGGGATATTGAAATGTACTGCAAACGTGTAATTATTCTGCACAGTAGTAGTACGAAACCAAATGAAGTGAACAATGTAATGTACACAAATTAGTATGCGTGTAATGTAAGAAGTCACATTGGAGCGCACAATTCTACGTATGCCAATCACCGTTGAGGTTTTTCAATATCATTCCCTCCGTGATGAACAGACGGTTTTGTGTTCTGTACTCCGTAAAGAGTAAGTTGTCTGAGGCTTGGCCCTGATGCAGGCACACTCCCCACGTCCTCCTCCGTTTAGCGTGTAATGCATGCCGGAGTACCCATTAGACTGCGACGAGGTACACTCTGACGTGCCGGGATACGTGGGCTCGCCATACTATTCACAATAACTAGATTGCAATCAAAACCAAACGTCCGTGAGACAGTGAACATGGAAAGGTACGGGCATGCTGAGCTTACCGATATGGTATTGATTTATGGTGAAGCTAAGTGCAGTGGCAGGTTAGCTGCACGAATTTATCGTGAAAGATTTCCACACAGACGGCACCCAGCACATACTATTCTTGCACGAATCGTCCAGCGTATTCGAGATACAGGTACTCTCCTGCCACATTTCCTGAACTGTGGTGTTCATGCAACAATGCGGACACCACGATTTGAAGCGGAAGTTCTCGCCCGAGTCGAGGATCAACCGTCAACAAGTACCCGTGTTATTGCAAATGCGGTGGGTGCATCACACATGACAGTGTGGAATGTCTTGCATGAGCAGCAACTACGCCCCTATCGCGCATGTAGGGAGCAAGCATGACTGCCACGTGACTATCAACCCAGACATGATTTGTGTGGATAGGTTTTGCAGCAGACAGCTCGTGACTCAAGAGTTTCCCAGGTATGTTCTCTTTACAGACGAAGCGTCTTTCACACGCCATAGTGTGTACAATGCTCACAACAGCCATGTGTGGGCTGAAGAAAACCCACATGCCAGGGTTGTGCGATTCCACCAAGAGAGGTTTACGGTCAACATGTGGGCGGGCATAGTCAATGATACCTTAGTAGTACCGTACATGTTACCAGCACGTCTTGATGGCTACGTGTACCTACGGTTCTTGCAAAACACTCTGCCCGAGTTGCTTGAGGACGTACCGCTGCTTATACGTGACCGCATGTGGCTACAACACGATGGAGCACCACCTCACAATGCTCGTGCTGTTCGTGAGTACCTCAACCAAGTATTTCCAGGACGCTGGATAGGCAGGGGAGGACCTGTCACGTAGCCTCCTCGCTCCCCTGATCTATCACCCCTGGATTTTTTCCTGTGGGGACACATGAAGAGCCTTGTCTACGAGACGCCAGTGGACACGGCCGAGGAGCTCGTCGCACGCATCGTTGCAGCAGGCGAAGTGATACGGATGAATGCCAACCTGTTCCAGCGTGTGTGACTGTCCTTGTTGCATCGTTGGAATGCATGTATTACTGAAGGTGGCCAAACATTCGAGCGCTTGTTGTGATATTCATGTAAACATGTATCACTTATGCGGCTGTGCGCGTTTTAATTACAGTAAAGTATTTGCTACACTTGTTTTCAGTACCGTATCATTCGGTGTATTGTGTGTTGCCTAAGTGCCAGCCCACTAAATCTACGTACTGTATTTTGGCCATTTTCTCGGACATGCTTCACTTTACGGTGTAACAACAAGACGACCTTTTTTGTTCATCGGGGTCTCTTGATACAAATTATAGCATTGCATGTCCATAAAATCTGATGGCACCAACATCTCAGCCGGAAGGGGAGTGACCACCCCCATTATTTTGATGACTGTGTAAGTTATCCGAAACACATTTTTCACGGACTGTCGATAAGTGTTTGCAGAACACAGTATCCGGCTAATTATGATTTAATGTTATGTTGTTTACGATTTTGTACCAATAAACTAGTTTGAAATTCGTTTTTCGAGGGCGTATTACTCCCTTACGAAGTGTGCTAAGCGAAAAGTCGTCTTACGTAACTGTACTTAATTTTCGACAAGGAACTACCACACGAAGTTTGTAACATACTTTCATTTACATCCTATATATATTGCAATTAGGCGTTCTGGAGAAGTAAAAAGATTACATGTTACGACTACAGGTAAGCATCCTACTTAGTTTTAGTTTCACGTGGTTTTCCTGTATGTCATACTGCACCTATAATGCATGTCTAGTCTACGATTGTACTCAAAATTATTCACTCTTCGTACAATTATCTTGTAAACAAATTATGTACATAGTTAAATGCTTTACATGTAATGCAGGACTAACTAAAACGGTTGAATAGGACATTTAAAGCAAAGATTGTTTATAACTAAATTAGCAGACCACGTAGGCTAAAGAGTGGCAGAAAAATATGCCTTACTCCTACTATAAAACCACCGTTCAGTGCGGTAACGAAATTATTGCGGTTTGTCAACATATTTACAAAATATATATATAATAGCTGAGAAGAGGGAATATAAGGAGAAATAAAAAATTCTACATTTTATCAGGCAACGATAAAAGCGGTAAGACAATATTAAGGAAAATCATATCAATTTTGGAACATGCAAACTGTAGAAATTGTCAATATGAAGCTAAAACATTCATAATATCTTTACACTGGGCCGTATGATCAGCGTCGGAGTGTTATAATTGAATAAATACGGAAACAGATCAGAAAACATAAATATATGAAAATAAAGTATCCATACGACAGAGTGGTATCCAGTCCGGTAGGTGCTGCCACCTCTCCTCTAAGGCCGTAACTTATTGCGCATGATCACCTTACCCCATATTCTTGCGTTGACAGTACTCAACGGAACTTACAAGTAATATTGTATTTTTTGGCAATTCAAAATGTTTTAATAAGGAGGCTTGAGGTGTTTAACAACTGTGAAATAAGTTACTTTCGTATTTATTTATATTTTATTAGGAAGCATTTATAGTTAGCTACCTTACGCACAGGTTACAAAATAAAAATTTTTTGTCTGTGCTTGCCTTGTTTATTTAAATGAGTACCTGCTCCTAATAAGAGACGTTGGGTTCCTTTTAGGAGATGGTGTGTCTTATTAGAGCAATGTCTCTTGTTGGGGTTCTCAAATATGTTTCGCAGCAAAATTATGTACTTGCAGCAAAATAACCACATCACAGTATAATTACCACCTCGTAGTAAAACTATCACTTTATTTCATTTAAATCTTTGTTTGTGTTCCAAAATCATTCCAAAAATAGTCATACATTTAGTATACCATTCCTAGAAAAACGTTTCCGTACTCATAACTAAAGTAAAGTAATAAATATTGCTTACTAGTAATTATGATGTACTATAGAATACACGTTGAAAATAATATTAATTTTCTCAAATATTTTACACTTTATGTGTAGGTATATAAAATTCTTTGCTTAAGTTGACTAGCCTGGTAAGTTATAATTAACTCAATTATTCTAGTCTTTATTTTGTCTGGTCAGAAAGGAAAGCGTAAAACATGGAATCCGGAGAAGATGGGAGACACTGGCATAGTGGTTCGAGCAGGCGAAATGGATTACTTGCCGTTTAAAATACATATGGGATTCCAAAAGGAGCATTATAAAAGCAAGTAAAAGGCAAGGTAAGACACCAGAACAGTCACTTGAAATGACATTTGGTCGAAAACCAGTGCTTCCCTATGAACTCGAAAGCTGTTACTTAAATACCAAATTAAAATGGACGAGAGGTACTTCGATTTGACCGTGGGGGTGGGAGGCGGCAAGATAATGGCTTTCTAGATATCAATTCGAAACATGTTGAGACATCTTTTCGATCTTAAAAAGAAATTTGCTGGAAAGAAATCTTTCAAACTATTTTTAAAGATGCACCCAAACTTTTTTTTTGCGCACTCCCAATGGTGTCTCGATTGCGAGAGTTAGGTAATAGAGTCCTAAAAATGTGAATGCATTTTTTTATATTTATAAAAATGAATTAGTTAAAGTTCATTGCAACACGCACCGAGTTTATAACGTTGATGGGACAGGCCCGACATCGATGCAGCATAACTTAAAAAAATTGTTACTGCTAAAGGTATATCTCAGATTAATTTGAAATCTGCAGAAAAGTAATTAATCACTACATATAAATGCAACTATGCTGCTGATATATACGTGCAATCTATCTTAATTTTTCCTCGAAAAAACATGAAAGCTGAACTAATAGATGGTGCTATCCCAGGCTCCTTATCTGTATGCCACATTATCGTAATGTATACAAACGTATCTTTTCTCTTTGTTCGACCATTTCGTTAACTTCACGAAGCCTCATACATTGGAAGATACAGTAATTATAGTTTTAAACAGCCATTATTCACACGCACGTTAAATCGAAGCAATCGAGAAGGTCAGACATAACGGTAAGGCGATAAATAGCCTACCACCCCATTCTATTGCTAAAATGTAGCCAATGGAATAGGATTTATGAAGCCGTTGAAGACCCACTGTGCTCAAGAGGTTTCTAACTGGCTTCGCCAAATTCGCATGTAGTGACTCACTTTCAAGCTGCTAAGCTGTATGGACTGGCCTATCAGACAGATGCTACTACCCAAAATTCAATCAATGCTTTTCGTAAAACTGGACTGCTTCCTTGAAATAAAAAATATGTTTTCTGAAGCAGATTTTGCTATCCATGCAGGCAGTGTGACTGAAGATATTGTAATTCCCAGTTCAGATACATTTGTAGGACCACTACAAGTTTCACTAGTTCCCACATTACAGTAACCATCAGCAAGGTTGTTATGGAATGAAGAGGCGCAACAATCACGCTGAATCTCCGCGACATTTGGACAGAAAAGTCACAGGCAAGAAATACAGCTCTGATAACACCTAGTCCCTACCGAAAGCAGTTGAAACAAAGTTTGCTAAACAGTACAAAGGTGAGAATAAATGTAGTCAGAAAGAAAGTATTTTCAGAACCATTAACGAAGATGAGGAAATCTAAATCCAAGAAACAGTGTTCCGAGTCGCTGGGTATGTGAAGATTGGGGTTGAGAAAATTATCCTTTTATTTGTCTTTTGCACTACACAAAATGTAAATGGCAAACTAACACAACACTGTGAATGCATTTGTATTGTTCCTATAGTTGAGGAAGGGCTTAATTGTGTGTATTGATTTTTCACATACGTGGTACTTACCATTTTACATGTTTATTTAAAGGTTAAATTCTTGCTCTCTCGTGTCTTGCGTTAAGGAAATTGATGACATTAACATACATATTACATTAAACCCATTATTTCAATTTAACATCATACATATTTTTCAGCTTTTTTGGTAGCAACAAATGTTGAACTTTATTGTACTCAAGTTACGTGGAATTCACCAGTGTTTTTAAGTTTAGTAATATTTAAATATAACTTGTTTTTCAAAAATGAAGAACTGTCCAGTTTTAACTTTATGCATGCGTTTATAAATTGCATCCCTAATTGGGTACTTTATATGATTTAAACATTCATATTTTAAAGAAATGATAGCCAACAATATTTAAAAATACATAATATGCTTAATCATATAATACGACATTATAGCTATTTTACACTTAACGTCATGTAATACTCCTAGTAATGATTTATTAAAGTTTCATGATTTGGAAAATAAGAATACTTTAACTTCTCTAATGGAGATAAAACTTAACCAGGATAACATGGTACTAACGATTCCTCACTTAATTTTTGTACAACTAGGCCTACTACAATTTCGATATAAACTAAAATAATCCAAAAGTCTTAAATTAGTATTCGAAAAACACTAGCAGTATTTAAATACAGAATGTTCTGGGAATAATGGTCGCAATTCTCATGGGTAATAGACAACCCGAAACGAAACATTATTTGTTGGAGAATATTTGTCCTGAAATAGTGCCGTGAAAAGAGTGCAGGGACAAACACGAGTGCTCTAATTTCAATAGCGCGCGCTCCGAGGCGCCAGTCTAGTGACTGAGAAGGTGAAACATTGAAAACCAAATAACAGGACAAATGCGGGTGGCAGGTTTTTTCAGTGCATGCGCAGAGTAAGTGTGTAAAAGAAGGCACCTCTTTACATCATATGTACGGAATTCCGCCCTCTTACCTCAACGCAGGCGTTGCAGCGCCGACTCATGTTGTCTCGCACTCTTTGAAACACTTGTGGTGCCTCACGCAGCTGTTCGCAAGCCGTCGTAATACGTTGTTGTTAAGCCCAACTCTGTCTCAACCGACGTCACGTAGACTTGGCTCTTAACGTGGCCCCACAGATAATAATCAAGATGGTTTAGGTCGGATGAAAGTACATTGTGGCATGCTGTTAATGTTCGCAAAATCCGTTCATCGCAATACTCAGCGCGCCAAATTAGATGGCGAGTGGCAACTACTGACTGAATGGCACATTCAAGGAATTCAAGCAGCAGGCCGCTGCAAAAACACCTAGTAGCCTATAAATACCGGAATGAAATCGTCCTATGTAAATTAGCCATTCGAATTTACAACGGTATTAATATTATATGCAACACATTCCAGCTCGTTACCCACCAACTTACATGGCACGTGCTGTACCTCACGCATTCAACTGTCAACCGACAACTCTGCACTAATAATACAAAACGAAACACATCAACGAACTACAAGAAAACAGCAACTGTGCTGTACAGCGGCATGTAGGTTGTGTCTCTCTGTAGGCACATGTGTGTGGCCCTCCCTCCTTTTATCATCTGATACTTGACTGCAGTACAATGACTCACACTCTAAGCCACTTGATTGGCGCCTCCGAGCGCGCGCTATTCAAATTTGCGCACTTGTGTTTGTCCCTGCACCTTCGCAGAGGGCTATTTCCTAACACATGTTCTCCACAAATAATGTTTATTTTCACGTTGTCTATCACCCATGTGATTTATGACCATTCAGTCCCAAACATCCTGTGCATGATGAACACTCCTGAATATGAAATATTGTTTCTAATGCAGCATTTCGAATGAAAGTCAAACAAAATCTTGTTCTGACAAAACCAGCGATAACAATCCGCAAAGTATGCAAACCATATGTATTGCCTCAGCTGCACATTTCGAAGTAACATATTGAGCATACCGTCATCCGACTTTGTGTGTACAATGACATGCGTGCTTGTAGTAAGTGTTCAGTAATGTGTAGTTTATCCTACCTAATTCTTTGCTTCCAAGATCGCGATCGGAGTGGCAACTGGTGAGATGATTCGTGCTGAGACATCGGCGATTAGTATACGGACACATCATTGAACTGTTGTATAAAAGTTTTGTTTTCACATTATTTCACATATATCATATGCATGTGTGTTATAATAAACCTATATCTTACCATACCATATGATTTACTATTGTATAACATGTACAATATAAAATACATCTCATAAATCTGATTTTAATTATTTCATATCACACATATCGTAGCACGAAGGACACCTACGGTGATGCGATAAAAACCATGGTTGTGACATGTCAGAGTATATATGACAAGTTTGATACTTTCTGGAGTAAGGTTGAAGGATACGGGGAAGGTGTAGCAGCATTGAAAACGTGGTTGAGCAGGAAGTTACTAGACAGTGAATAAAAACAGGATAAATGCATAATCCTCAGAAGAGATAAGGGAATGAAGGGGAGGAGCAATAATTGTGTGTGTAATGTAGGGGTTAGAAGGGTTAATGGAATGGAATAATGAAGAAGAGTAAGTAATGAAAGTAAAAGTAATAGGTAGAAGTACCACAGTACTGGCACAAAATAGGACACCAGGACAAGGGTGGGATACAATTGAGATGACAAATGACAGGATCGATAGACTCGGGGACAGCAAGTGGGTTGTTGCGGCAGGGGACATGCATATGCTGGGTTTATAGTAGATTAAGGGAGCAGAATGAATGGATAACATGATGCAGAAAATGGCAGCAGAGTCAATGAACAGAGACATGAGGCAGGCAGTATAGAAACCTACTATATTGAATGAAGAAAGGGAGGATCCCTACTATATGTGGTGTCAGGGCTATTTTTGGTGTTGTGGTACTCGAAAGCACCAGCGACCATAACATTCTAGTAGTGGAGTTTGAGATTGGGCGGAAAATGGCTTAGGAGATTAATGATATAATGGTGTGGCAGTACAGACGAAGAGATACGCTGGAGGCATAACTTTTTCTAAAGGTACTGTTTGAGAACTTGTCTAAAAGAGAAAGTGTAGAGATCTTGTGGGGAGAAAGATAATTGATTAAATGAGGGTATAATTTAAACCGCGAAAGAGGGTTGTTGCTGAGGAGGGGGGGGGGGGATCTTTCGTATTATGGACTAGAGATAAGCAATTAAAAGGAAGTTCAGGCAGATGTATGCAAAATAGAGGAACGATGGGATACCTAGCAATAAGGAAACGATGAGGCAGGTGGGTTGAGAGCTAGAAAGAAAGATTAGGCAAGGAAGTAATGATTACCTAGGAAATATGACAACAGAGGGCAGAGGGAAGAAATTAAGAAATTTTTTGATTTTTTCAGAAAGGTACAGGGAGCGGACAGATAAATACCAGCGTTGAAAGGTACAAACGGACAAGCTGCAACAGCTGATAAGGAAAAGGCAGAACTGACTATTGTCAGTGTTTGAGGAGCAAGATGATTTGAGTTATCAAGCTGAAGGAGTCCAGGAGCCTTGAAGGGTGTTAAGAATTAGAAAGTGGGATGTAAAAAAGGTAATGGGAAGGTTAAAGTGTAATAAAGCAATTGGTGCATATGGTATATGAAATAGCACTCTGTAAGTTTGGTGGGGGAGAGTTGTTCAGGTATCTAGAAATAATATTTCACATATCTCTGGAGAACAGAAAGTTGCCACAGGATTGAAAGGAAGCAGTGGTGCTCCCAGTTATCTAGCCAGGGGGTGATAAATTGAGAGGGGTGAAGGGTTAGAAGCTACAGACCTGTGAGTTTTACATCGAACTCTGGGAAGGAATTGGAGAGACTGGTGGTCCAGTAAGTAGTGCAGGTTATGAGCGAGAGGAAATGGTTGCAGTATTATCAACACGGATTTAGAAGGGGATATTCATGCGAAACACAGCTGGCGGGGCTTATAGAGGACTTGGTACAGGCAATTTATGAGGGAAAGCAGGTGGACAGCTTGCTTCATTAACTTAAGTATTCGGTAAGGTATCACATAGGGTTTTAATGTGGAAAGTTGATGAATTGCTAGTAGACAAAAGTCGTAGTGAGAGGGACTGGAGACTTCAAGGGGAGTAGACAGAGGAAAAAGTGGGAGAATCCTTGTCGCAAGTGGGAAAGGTTACATCCGGTGTGCCACATGGAAGCGTGTTGAGACCGTTGTTGTTTATAACAAAGGCAAATGACATGGGTGTGGGGATAAGTGGCAAAAGAAGATTGTTCGCCTATAACTGTCGTTTATATTCAGAGTGGTTGGAACGAACATGTTGCAGGATGATTTGTGGACGGAAGAGAACAGAGTGAAAGTAAAGTAGAGAAAGACATAGATTGTTAGGTTTATGAGGAATAACGTTTGGGTAGAGGAGGCAAGTAGAGAGAGTGATGTCTAAAGGTAGACGGGCTCTAGGTATGCTGGGAAGGGTATTAGAGGATGCTGTGTAGTGAAAGAAAAGGCGTATATTACAAATGTACTAACAGTGTTAATGTGACAGCAGAGTGGGACCCATACGTGGACTCGGACGTGTGGCAGCCGGATAATGTGCAAGTACAGGCAGCAAGGAGAGTGAAGGACAAATGCAGAAAGCCTTGTTAGGCTGTTGAGGACGAAGGGATCTTTCGGCCATCTGTGATATTGTACATCTCATATCGTACACCTCATACCAATGGCGAAGCGTGATCGTATTTGATGGGAAGCGGTTTTAAAACAGACTATAAACTACGAGAACGTGGAATTAACAAAAACGTGCAGGGATCAACAAATAAGAATACGTAACTATTATAAAAATCGTATTACTTAGGAATTAGTTCCTAGTCTCTTGAACACTACTGGTTACATTTATCTGCAACTACAAGTCTAATAGTTCTAATGACATTTCATGGCTGTGTATAGCCAACTATTTAGTACCTCATCCCATAGAACACATGTCGCTGCTTATCATGCATCAGGTCAAATCAAATATCGTTAATAAATCATATTTTAAACTTCATACATCTAACATCGCAAACACCACATATCACGTCACGTACCGCAAATCGCATTTCGCACAATCAAATATCACTAATCAGACATCGTATCACACATCATGTATCATAATAAATTGCATACATATTTTATTGGCCTATATCGTACAATATGTCAAGTAGATAGTGAGTCCGAGACAGAATATCACACTCCGAGAGGCAGACTTTCAAATCTGGGAGCTTGTAAACGTCCGCTGTTTTTCGAGAGATTACAATAAATGGGTACTTTAAATGAGCAGCTAAGAAATGCGCGGGAATAAGTATCTCGAGAAAAACCGCCTTTTAATGGCGACGTCAGCCGTGTTAACAACATGAGAAAAATCACGGACCATCAACGAGCTATATAGTTAACATAGAGGGGCGGAAACGCTTCCAAAGTGAAGCCCAATTGAACGGCTGTTTTGACCCAAGAAAACATGGCGAACAGCAGTGTGGCCAACATTATGTTGAAAATTCCGTCATATATTCGCATAAAATCCGAAACATTATAGCTCCACTATATTCCCGCTAAACATAGGACAAAATGCCAAT
Source organism: Medauroidea extradentata (assembly GCA_003012365.1). Lineage (NCBI taxonomy): Eukaryota > Metazoa > Arthropoda > Insecta > Phasmatodea > Phasmatidae > Medauroidea > Medauroidea extradentata. Next base: position 25,102 of record PNEQ01003797.1, read on the forward strand.
AATTATTGTAATATATTGTACTGTATAGTGTTTAAATAACCATAATCGCCCTCGTCTCTCTACCGAATATAAGAGTCCGCCATGTTATCTAGAGTCAAAATACCACGTTCAATTGGGCTTCACCTCAGAGCCTTGGAGATTGCTGTTTCCGCCCCTCTATGTTTACTATACAGCTCGTTGAGGACCAACCCCTTCGGGAATCGAACCCGAATCACCGTGGTGGTCGCGGATGGTCTGAACTCACCAACACCGCGGCCCCGTATATCACAACTATATCGAAAACTTACTATGCATTATGTTTATTTTGTAATATTATACACGGTTATTTTGCTAAGTGAGAACAGACTCCTGTAGAAGTTCATTTCAGCATATGCCCGGAATTTCTTAGTGTCTATGTTAGAGAGTATTTTAACTCATAATGTGCAATGCACTGAGTCATGCTGTGACGAGACCACCATTATACAATGTTTTCGCGCGTACACAACGCAGCAGAACTGATGCACATGTTTAAATGTGTTATCCTACAACCAAATGACGTCACAGACAATAAGACTACGTTATTCCAGTGTCTTGCACATATGGGATTGAGCTCTGAATACATGACACCTTTCAGGTGACTCTACAGGCTGTAACTTGCCTTGGGTGTTTTCGCCTTCCAGTGGATGTGTACTACATCCCTTGGAAAGCATTCCAGCCATATATTCATATGAATGTTTTATTTCTGATCCTCTCAGGGATAGTTTCTTACAGTGTCTCCTCAATGAGCAAAATCACATTGTTTTGTGCCTAATATTAGTAATATTGATCACAGCTTTTTGTACTATCAATATATGGGCATGCAAATCATGTAACAGACTTGTGG
>PNEQ01003797.1:26063-42501 GCA_003012365.1 Medauroidea extradentata
TATATATATATATATATATATATATATATATATATATATATATATATATATATATATATATATATATATATATATATATATATATATATATATATATATATGAGCAAATAACATTGTTCTGGTGAATTAATCTTACATCTGGTTACCATAAATACTATTTTTAAATATGGCAAAAATTAAATTACCTCCTGGGGGAGGAACGACTTGATCCAAAAGCTTTGGACTTGTTCGTTTCCATATCTTCTTGATAACTGCCCTGAGCTCAGTGTTTGCATCATCAATATTTCCATCTGTTTTTATCCTTAATGAGGTTCTCACGACTGCGAATAATGTGGCATTAAATAATACCGTACCATCACTATTCAGGGGCATGTTCATTGAAACTAGTCTCTGAAACAACAGAAACATACTTATTAAACACTATAACAAGAAAAGATAAAATATATTGCAATACGAATATAAGCATGAAACATGAACATTTTAAAGTTGTTATTTTGTTTGGCAATAGGTGTAATTCTAGTTAATCATATGTGGCCTACAGTATTTTCTGTTTATGAAGATACGAATTTCTTGATATGTGAAATACTAAGACTTTCTAGTTAATCATATGTGGCCTATAGTATTTTCTGTTTTTGAAGATACGAATTTCTGCATATGTGAAAGGCTTAGAAATTGCTTTCGAGCAATGTAATTAATGATTAACTATAACTAATTAAATTATTTGATGGAATATTTAAGTCAAAATAGCTAATCATCTTAAAAGTGTTAAGCATATACTTTGCATCCTTTTATTCTTTCGTGATATGTTTAATTTTAGTATGGGTTTCAATTTCTAAATAATAAGTGTATTTAATTTTTTAAAGCGATCCTTAAAGACAATTATGCGTAATCCATATAAATTTTGATCGGTTCAACTGCTCTTCAATTAATCTTTCGCAAACTCCTTATTTGGTACCGTATTCAAGGCTTACCATCTTTAAGTTGTTTGCAAGTTAAATGTGTGATATCGAATAAATTCTTATGTAAGTTTTAGTTTTATAAATTACAATACAAATAATCAATATAATTTGAAGTATTTGCTAGTAGACGTTACAATACCTCTTTTACATCATATATCCTCTCTCTATTTCTCTCCGTATATATAAACAACAGAATTTAAAATACACATACGCCACTAATTCCCAAAAAAAATTATTTTTGACGTAAAGTAACAATCATTATCATCTGGAGCACGGCATACATAAATAACTTGCAGGAATAAAATGCCTTACGAGACCTCGTACTGACTGGAACCAAAGAGATAGAGATAGAGGTAGAGATTCGAAGATTTATTTGATTTTGGCGTGGTTTTACGTAGGCTGCTTAGTTTCTGTTCAGGTGGGCGTTCAGCGCGAGGTTATGGTTTTCATTTGTTGTCTTGTTCTTTTGCCCTCGGCTAGATACTTGTATATTTCAAGACTTTGTACCTGTTAACTTCATCTTCTCCCTTATTACGATAACCGCAAAACCTGGTATTTATGGTTGCTCTTTGATCCTGGTCACCTTGTTTACTGTATGGCATCCAATTAAGATCATTCACACAGTGTTGGCTGGGTGGGTTTCAGCGATATTACTGTTGCTGTTGGCCATGGAATTGATGGCCTTCATGTTACATGTATGGCGTTACATAGCTTGAATGTGTTGCGTTGGTAGCTGGACTATCTAGTTCGTGCTTGTCAGTGCTGGCGCTATCATTCCGTCCGGTCTACTTTCAAAATATAATTTCTAAAATCCACGAGGTTAGTAAATGGCCGATTAGCCCACCTGTCTTGATATATAGGAGGCAATTGCGACATCAATAAATCTGCAGACTTCTCGTCTTCCATTAGGGCGGTAAGATGTCGCATCCTCTCGTACATATCTTTGAAATACTTTTCTAGGGCCTTGTTTTTAGACGGTTAGTATCACTCTATATGCAATCAAACGCGCAAATTACCCTGCATTTTTGCTTTCCAATACTACTGCAAAAACTCTGTCCTTAACTTATCATAAGAACGGAAATTTTCACTGTTCAGCTCCAACCAGAAATTTTCTTGAGCTTTCAGGCCGTGGCCAACACTTTCAGTCGCTCTTCAACAGTCAGATTTGAAAGATTAAAATATTTTTTCAACATCCATAAGTATGTGACGGGATTTTCAAAATTACTGCCGGAGAAATTTCGAATTCCCTCCGCCCATTGTTTTGCGGAGTGGTGAAAATATATAGTAAAATACAACGTAATATTAGGAGCCAAGTGTGTTATCAAGCGGAGGTCAGACAATATGAAGTTGGCTCCTTCAGGCTCCGTAGATGACGTTGTCGGTGTCTGATTCGTGCATGAGGCATCATGTGAGTTGCGGGCCGCGCATGCGCTGACTGCTGTATTTACGCGTACACTGACCGTTTCATTAATATCTCTCAACTTTCAAAGTTTTCTTAGCGCAGTTCAATATCGGCATGTAAATTATTAAAAGGGTATGTATGTACTTGTAGAGGTAGATTTATGGGTCTCTGCTCAAGTAACTCTTAGTTTCATATCATTAATTTTGTGATAAACTTTTCGAGTTCCTCGACCTTACGACAAACAGTGAGTGTGGTTAGCGTCTTTTATTACGCTAAATTTCGTAGTCCAACTCGTAGAGAGTTGCTTTGCAAAATGTTGCGTGCGTTAATTTGCTATCTTGATCTGCGCAAATTCCTGTGTACTGAAATAAACAGTGCTCTCGATAACAGACAGCGCAGTTTGTTCGGGTAATGCCATCGCCTTTGAGTGCTTTAGTTGCGGCTTTAAATTATACGTGTAATTACGGAACAAACTCATTTCGGCCATTAGCATTGTAAAATGTGTATTCACCTGATTTTTTTTTTTATTTTTCACATTTTATTGTATGCCTACGTTTTACACCTACGATATCTGCACTCATATAAAACATTTGCGGGTCCATGTCTTTCAAATGCACCAAAATTTAATGTGCCAGTTCAGTAGACATGTCCGGGACTGTACTGACGTAAGCTATAGCATTAATGTGTGAACTAGTTGGCTCGGCCTGTCTTGAGGCTACTTCTAGTGTGTTTAGATTAGCAACTGTGTCATTATCTACCACTTTATATGCAGCTACGTTCTCCGTGGCTGTATCGCTACTAGGGATATTATTATTCCTGAACAAATTAGTAGCCCCAGCTTTTAAATCAGTAGACGGTTGGTAAGGCACGGATTCATACCGTCTATTATATTACTAATTCATAAATTCCAGAATTTCCACGACTGATGTGCCTCTTATAGAAAGTCACTGTAGAAAAACAAGGAAAGTATCTAGCGTCGCTATCTCGGTCTATCTTAAGAAAAAATTACGTAACAGTAGGAAAAAAAAAAACAAACAGACTAGATAGCATTACAGCTACAACAAAACGTATTCGATAGGAGATCCAATCATAAGTATACAATTTCGAGCAACTCTGACAAGACTCAACTATACTCTGTAACTGTGATTACTAGAGTTGGTAGGTGGAATGTTTAATCTTGAATTATTCACTAGGATAATTACGTGTAGGCTGCTCCTTATACTCGGTGTAAGTCACATATTACCAATAGCCGAGTGAGATGGTGCAACAGTAACACGTTGGACTCGCGTTCGGGATTACCCGGATTCGATCCCCGACTCTAACCATTGCGATTTCTTTTTTCTACGGTTTCACAAAATCGCTACAGGCGAGTGCTGGGATGTTTCCTTAACCAAGGACATGGTCAACTCCTCTCCCAGCTCCTGCCAATGTACCTACTGTACAGGACTCAGGTCTGGAACCCTGGCCATGAGGGAACGTGGGGTTGTATGGAAGCAGGTTTTGTCGGAATGAGGGATGTTGTCGGCAAGAAATGTTCCCAGCTAGATCTTCTAACACATTGCCAGTAACAGACCTCGCCCTGACATCTAGGCCTGCTTATAAACAACACGACCTTCCCAAGCCAGGGTCCCAGAGCTGAGTCCCACACACCGTAAATAATGACCCTACTGTCAACAAGATGAAAAACCCATTAACATTACCCTAGGCCGTATCCAGGAAGGGGGGAGGGAAGGGGTTGCGTTTATTGACATAGCTTGAGCAGTTTGAGTTTGTAGTGTCGTAGCCTAACGATTTTTAAAAATTCATTGGATGTCGTAAGACGGCACATAAACTATCCCATAATTTCCTTTTTGTTTGCATTTCAAAATAAAAATATTGAATATTTTAGAATAAAGAATTCGAACAGAGAAAATGAAGTCATACGTACAATATAATAGTCTCTTGCCATTTGTAATTCGAATGCATCGCGTAATTCTAACGCGTCGGTCAAATCGGTTTGTTAATTCTTGTACATCAGAAAGCTAAGGACTCATTCCAACCCCCTCCCCTCTCAAATAATTTTCTCTATATGGCTATGACATTACCTTACATCTTACCACTCAACATTTGAGACTATCCACGGGTTAGATCAAACGGAATAAATGTAACGTAATTAGCTACAAAATAACTTGTCACCATTTATTTGCAGAAAATGGAAACATTTATTTAGAACAAAAATTCCAGCAGTGATTTGATTGAAAGTAAATTCTTAATCGAAATAAATTCAGCCAAACTGACGATATTCCGGACAATATTTTAAAAGAAAATAAAACCTCACTATCTCATCACAGTAACATGAAACCAAAGCATTTACTTATTAATGAGGTTCTCGAGTACTCTTAATCTATAGGTGAAATTTCAGTAAAAAGAAAAACATAATTACGTAGAAAAATTTATTTAAGACTGGCTAAAATTTAGGACGTTGCAGTAGCACTTATAGGATCCGTTAGTCATTTACCCCTAGGTAATCTTTTGTCCAAATACGTTTGTTACAAAGGCAGGTGAAGCTGAGCTCATTAAGATGAAAACTCAAGATTCGTATATATTAATTAAATTAGCTATAAAATCATTACTTGTATTACAGAAAGTCTTAAGACAGCTAAAATAATAACTTAATCAAATCATAGTGTTGATGGACTACGACATAACAGTAGTACGCCGAAATTTATGGGTGCAGTCTATCAATAAAATTAAAAGAAACACATAGCGGCATCTATGGACTCTTCTGAATCACTCGAAAACTGAACTAAATAAGCGCAAAGGTGCCACTTTGATAACTTACGAACTGATTTTTTTACTACCGATATTCATGAGAACACAGATAGTAAGTACACTTAACAAAATTCAAGCATTGGACGATAATAAAAACCACTCAGTCCTTAGAGATGATAATGCCCTTGCAGCAAAGAGAAAGTTGTTCCCTGAACTTAAATTAACTTTCATGATTACATAGTAGCCAATTAATTGAGTAAGGTTGATAAAACTAAATAAAAATAACTGAAATTAACACATTAATAACGAGGCGAGGTAAAAATAAAATTATATTTATCAGTACAGTCGTCAGTAATCTCAAAATACCATAGAACATTATACATAGCATAAAGCGAAAAAAAAAATGTGGAAAAAATCTCCCGTTTATCTATTACAACGTGTGTGTATCTGTGTGTGTACGTATGTGTGTGTACATATATATATATATATATATATATATATATATATAAAACACACGCAAATACACAAGATGGAATGTAAATTGCGGAAAAGCTCTTGGGTACATGTAACTAGACCTAAAGCACGGATAGTGAGTATAGCAAACACGCCTCTATTGTTGATAGTATGGGAGTACAGCCGCCGTTAAAGTTGTGTTGATGAACATGTTAAGTGATATGATGAGTCGGCAGCCCCTACAAATGGAACGTTAACCTTCCGGATTCAATTTGGATGCATGATGGCACGTATGCACGACGCAAAGTGTGAACACCATCCTATCTAATGGTTTGGAAACCTGAAGTCGTATCTGCTATTATGCATGTATTGATGTACCTTTATACATCGTAGTGAATAAATAACCAAAACGCATGATGGAAAAAATGTGTATGTATAAAAGACATGCTCTGACAATCCGTTACTGAGATACAAGCACAGAAAGTCAGAACAATATGGCAATAAGGACAGGTAGGCAACCTGTGCAGCACGTACATGCAAACATACTGCCAAGTCATTACTGCAGATGCTTGCAATGGAGCCCACCTTAAGGGGGAGTGTTAGACAATTACATTGAATATTCAGTTTTTTAGCCGTAACATTTAGTCAAATTATATTATAAAAATTTTCTCTAGATGTAGCATAGGGCATTTTCTTGGTAAATTGCTTGACGTAATTAATAACGGAATCTTTCATTATGTATGTCGAGCAGTTTACCAAGAATGTAACCAAATTTTGATAATACAGTTTGAATAAATGTTATGGCTCAAAAACTACAAAAACAATAAAATTCTCTAACACTCCGCCTAAACCTCGCGCACCGCTTGACGGCGTGTCGGTATGTCATTCGTCTATACAGACCGTCTTGCATGACGATGGACTGTATCCATATCACTACAGTCCTGTACAACACGTAATTGTAGGGTATCGACTACTGTCACTGGATGTTGACGGCACTGCAACAGGATCCGGACATCGTGGGTTCTATCCTGTGGATTGATAAAGATTATTTGGACGGCATTAAGCAAAAAGGAACAGACCCGCAATTAACTGGAACTGAGATTTTCAAGATCCGAGTTTTCTGTGCGTATCTAAGCGTTTTATTTATTTTTTTTTCCGGGCTCTTATTTTTCGTCAAATGTTGTTTTTTAGTACTTATTCTTTTCCTAGACGTACTTCGTACCTTCTTCTACGAGGTATGATTATCTCAGAATTGAATAATTTGTGGGTTGGTTCTTTTCTGCCTTTATGTCGTCCATTTTATCCAAGAAGTTGTGTTTAATAGGCAGAACAGCCATCATTGTCATCGCGGCAATCCGCATGACGTTCGTGCCAGGGGTTGTCAGGTCCGATGGAACACAAAAAAATGGTGCGATATACTGGGAAGCCGATTTACACATCAATATATCTTCCTGAGATTCACCAGGGTGGGTATGCAATGTTACTCCGCGAGATACTGCGAAAGCTGTTAGAGGAAGTTTCACTAGCACTGCGACGCGTTATGTGGTAGCCACATGGTAGGACACCAGCGCATTTCAGTGCAGCACCTAGCCGGGAATTAGATCACATCTGTTCATGGCAGTAGATCGGAAGGGGTGGAAATGAGTCCTGACAACCAACGTCATCGAACATCAATTCCTGTAAGTAGTTATTTTTGGAATTCCTTTAGGAACTAGTGAACCGTTAACTTATGTAAAGCGCCGAGGAACGTATTGCTGAACTGCAGGATGCTGTATTGCATAAACCAACGATCAATTACGTGCGATGTTGAGTACCTCTTGGTAATGTGGTTGTACATCACTAGCGTTCCTCGGAAGCATGTCATTATGTACGTGCTACAGGAGTTGCCTACATGTCGGCATTGCCATTGTGCTCCGAATTGAGTGCCTTTATCTCAGCAAAAGATTGACTGAGCGTGGCATTATATGTGCACCTGTTTCGTTACTTACGTCACTTGGGTTATTTATTCACTACGATAGGTTGCTACCGGTGACCCCATGTTTCCAACGCACAGGATGGAATAGTGGTCACACACTGATCCTAGCGTAGGTGCCATTATACATCTGAATTGAGTGCAGAAGGTCAACGTTCAATTCGTATTGGTTGTTGATTTATTGTCACTTTACATGTTTATCAACACAACTTACACGGTGGCTGTACGCACATACTATTGACAATTATTGTGTTGTTACTGTACTCAATACTCTTCATTTAGGTCTGGCTACCTGCACCCAGGAACTTTTTCACGATTTACGTTCCACCCTATACATACATAGTGTAAGAAAATTAACAGCCTAAACTCCGGGTAGTGATTCCTTGTGAAAACGTCAGCCGACATTGAAATGGGTTGGGGGGTGGGGGCACTTCCATGACAAATGCATTTTAAGGGATTTATAAGCCCTTGAAAATCTAGTTTAAATCGAGTTTTTTGTCCAAAAATCAAAAAATGTTTTTAGTTAATTTAAGATTCTGTGACTGATTTTGAGTACTAATGAGATCTTTTACCTGTCAAACTTTTAGCCCTCAAACCTTTCCCATTTATGAAAATAATAGGGGTCCACCCTTACTATGCATAAAATTACTTTGCCGTCAGGTTTACCGAACATTCCATGCAATCTATTTGAGCAGCACGTCGTAAAAAACAAAAGAGTTTACCTTGTTGCAAGCATCTACAGTGCATCGCTTACCAGAAAAATACACACTACTGTTGCTATGACAATATCACAATGTCTGGTATGTAGCCAAATAGAGATCATTCCGCTAAGGAATTATTGGTTTATACATGCTCCGTGTTCTCAAATAAACGGAACCTGTGGTGCAGTTTTTTCAAAGCATGTTGCAAAATCAATTCAATGAACTTTAAATTTCTTAGGCCCGACTCGGTAGATTCGGTAGCAAAAATTGTTTTGCAGAATTTTAAAACAAATTTAATTTTTTCGAAAAGAAAGTTCATGAAGTTTGTAAACAACGTAACATTCCTTTTAATACAGCCTGAAAGAGTTATAACAGTTTTGAAAATATTTTATTATTTTTTATTTCACTGATTGTCATATGCTAAGTGCTATGACCCCAAAACAACTAGCACTGGTCGCAATATCATCTACTCATTGCACTTCGTTACTGTCATTCAGCGAAAAAATAAATAGAACAACTGAAAAGGTATTTAAATGATTTAAAAATTAACGAGAGGAATGTAGTGATGTAAAAAAACTAATGTATTGTCTCCAAGTAAAAAATAACATTTTATAAAATTGTTTCGAAACGAAACAATTTTATGCCAAATAAATAGAGTCGCAAAAATATTTTTTTTGTTTGTTTAATCGAAGTTTGCTATACTTTAAATACTGCATCACAGGTTTCATTTTTCTGAGAGCATGACTCGTTTACTAATCAATTATTCCTTAGCGGAAGTAACTCTTTTTGCCGACATACCACACTTTGTGATATTGTCATAACAAGAGTAGGTTACATTTTTCTGTTAAACGGTGCATTCTAGGAGCGCAACAAGATGAACCAATTTTTACCTTACGATGTGCTTTTCGAATAGACAACATGAAATGCTCACAAAACCCGGCAGCTAAGTAATTTTGTGCATTATGGGGGTAGCTACCTTATTTTCATGAGTGGGAAAGGTTTGAGAGCTGAAATTTTTACAGCTTAAAGATCCCAACAGTACTTAAAATCATCCACAGAATCGTAGTTTAACTCTAAACCTTTTCTGATTTTTGGACAAAATACCAAAATACTAATTATAAACTAAATTTTCAAGGGCTCCCATAATTTTTACTTGTCTTGAAAGTGCCGCATACAACGTCGGCGTAATTAGTAAGAAGTAATCACCTACCGAAGATTGTGCTATGGATTTCCTTACAACCAGTATATATGTGTGTGTGTGTATATATGTGTGTGTGTGTGTGTGTGGTTATGTGTAAAATACTATTATTTTTATTAATAATTTTTGCCCTTAGGGGAAGTGATTGATTTTGAATGTCTCATGATAACTCAATTTTCACTTCATTCCCTTTTTCCTCTTCTCTTACCAAAATCTCTTCATTATTTGACTGTGTTCCTGTTTCCTTTGTTCTGTCCACATTGTTCCCGTTTTCTTCTGTTAATTTACTTTAAATTTTGTTTTCAAAATTTTGTTTCTGAGATTTCCTCTTCCTGCAAACATTTCCCTGTTGATACCAGCTTGTCTGAGGTCTTCCTCTGTTACATGAATCCAGTTGGTTTTTTTTATTGAGCTATTTGCTACATCAAATATCATCTTTGTGAGTCTGTTGTCGTTCATTCTCTGTATGTGCCCATAGAATTTTAGTCTGCGTTTTTTGATCATGTCTATGAGTCTGACTGTATGTTCAAACAACTCTTTTGTGGGTCTTGCGTAGGGGTGTTTATATATATATATATATATATATATATATATATATATATATATATATATATATATATATATATATATGTAAGATTGAATAGTTTCCAGCATGGATCATTGGAGACTCCAGACATGTTAACTTTAGCAATTTATCACTTTATTACATCACTGCAGGATACCATTCTTTGTGCGTTTTGCCGACAACTCCTAACACGTATGTTGTGCGATATTGGATAATGAATCAATGCATAAAACGTAATAAAAATTTATATCGGAATTACAGAAATGGTCACTAATTATCTCCGTTATATTCATTATTTTTCGCAGTGCATGTACAGTAAAATACTATCATTACACATAATTCATAAGGGGTATGGAAAGGTACGATGTCGAGCGGACGAGCGGAATACTCAGTCGTTAATAAATTCTTAACTAGCCATCAAAATTCAATGAGATTTTTTGCCAAGTAGATATTTTATCATCTGACATTCATTTTTATTGCTCTATGTGGTAGTATGCTTTACTAACGAGTAAGAAATCAAAAACGGTTTCCGAAAAACAAGGGCATGAAACCAAAAAATCTACAAAAATGGAAAACCGTCATTTTTATAATGTTTAACATGATAACACCTAGGCCTCTATAGTAACCGAACTTAAAAAAACTCGTGTTTTCAAATGAAAATAATTTTAACATCCGTGAACCTCTCGCGCAGATATTTTCGGATAGTAATTTTTTTTTCCAAATCAAAACGCGAGTATATTTTAGATTCGGTTATTATAGAGGCCTAGATGTTATCATACTAAAATTTATAAAAATGACAGTTTTCCATTCCTATAGATTTTGTGGTTTCAACCCCTTATTTTCTAAAAACTGTTTTTCATTTTTTACTCGAAAGTAAAGCATGCTACCGTATTGTGCTATATGAGAATTGCCCGCTGATAAAATATAAAATATCTACTCTGCAAAAAAATTATCATCAAATTTTGAAGTGTAGTTCACATTTAACAACGTTTGAGTGTTCCAGTTGTCAGTTAGACATCGTACATTTCCATACCCCTTAAGTGTGTGTGTATAATAAATAAATATACTATATACAACTATACCTAAGGATTATATGTAATTTTTTTAAACATCAGAGTAAAAAACACATGGTGAAAAACAATGACTATTTCTCCAAACATCGTTCATTGGTTAGAGATCAAATTGTTAGAAAATGTAAATCACGATTTAATTAAAAACTATGACAAACTAATGTAGGAGCTTTACAACCAAGCAAGTAGTGTCATAATTTATGATAACTATTACATATGATCTGAGGTTGTTAACTTGTTTAGTGAAAATTTTCTTTTGAATATTCCTCACGACATAGCTGCAAATAAAATTTTTTTACTTGCTAAATATTACACAACATTTAAACTCATAAAATAACTAAAATCCTTTGTGGCGTGGATCAGTCAGAATAATTTAACTACTTGATCTACAATTATGGGTTTATATAATACAAAACTTCGTCATGAAATGATGTGCACTAAGCAATATTAGTGGTCTACATATTTTTAACACAATACGTGGACAAAACTAGCAAATCAAATTTTTAAAAATTTTAATACTAGTTCGTTAAAATCTGCAGACATTTATCGTAATAGTGCGTTTCTTAGGAAACTTTAAAGAAAATAACGTTCAGGCCTACTAACATTTAGATTTCAATACTAAATGATGCTGTCAGATTATTAGCATAGTTACATATCTGTAAAATGTATCACGGCAAAAAGATTTAGTTTTGATTATTTCGACACATGTAACGCTTTCTCTTGTAATCAAGCGAACGCGGTTTATTTTGATGTAAGTATATGTTTTGATACATGTATTATTTTAAAAAATTTTATTTTTTTGATCTGTTTATACGTATGCTAGTAATAAAGGTATGATGATTTTCATGCAACATTAAGTAACAACGTGTCTAGACGTTTTGTTTGTGTATGGATTTACACAATTTTGTATATTGCTTTCTAATATGTGTTTATTGATGGAACTCTTGAAATCAGATGATTAAAAAACGAAGATACATATAATTGTGTAATGCTCCACGAGGCCATCGTATCAATTCTCTGTTGTTCATTTCTAAACTACATTAAAAATACTTTTAAGAAGATGTACTGCACATTCTTTTCACGTAGTATAAACATAGCAATGCATCGTTCGGGCATTGTATTGTCAGTTTAAACCAATTTATAACATTGAGTGTTTAAATTATTACAGTTTATTTTGTATGTGAAACTATACTTTCATTAACATGTTTATCATTTTTAACAAATCATGCGAAAACTTTGGTCTGGATGTGTTACAATAAACTCCTATCGATGCAGTATTATGTTTATAGTACGCAATTATCAGAGGCAAACTGAAATACTATTCATTAACATGGAACTCTATCACTAGTACATATAGTATCAGAATATAAAATGTTTACAACAAATGATTTGTGAATATAAACAATCTTTCTGTGTAGGAATAACACGTTTAATGATTTAATGGTTTAGACAATAATTTATGCAAATAAATAGCTAAATGCTTGCCGGTATTCGCACACTCTTTACTTGATCTAAATGAAAGTGTATAGAATGAATTGAACTATTTCTACACAACTAAAGAAATAAGAAATATTTTTAGCCTACCCTTAAATTAGTTACTATGTGATAAATGAATTTTTCGATATAAATAAAACATTTAAATTTTCTAGATACATCACTAAAAAAATATATAGGATTGCAAATAAACTGAGCTAGCCAAAGTAAAACGGGATAATATTATGCCATGTATGGTGGTATCATGGCAGCGAAAATTAGTGGTTGTTTACCAAGTATGCAGCACAATTCTGTTTCCGAGTACACAATTATTTCTCACTATAGCAGTGGGTATTAAACGCATTAGCTAAACCAACACGCTAGAAGAAAACAGGCAAATTTTTAGAAATGTTGCATGCCACAATATTCCCATCTTCGCATAACCTCACTTCATTTTGCGGTACGTGCATACTATTATTATTAACTTATGTTTAACTTCTAAATTAGTTTGAATATGTTTTTATGTGCTGTATGTGTCTCTTGTATTTGTTTAAATATATGGGTAGGTTTCTTTTTTTTTTTTTTTTGTAAAATAATGCTTACTTGTTAGAGGTGTTTGCTATCACTCAAGTATGCATATTTTTTATGAATAAAAGCGGTTTTTTTATTACGTACAACGTTCAAAGCTATTCTGTGCACGTCTTATCAATCTTTTGTGATTTACATATGTGGTATTTTTTCTATTATGTGCTTTAATTTACATTCTTAATTTTTCTGTGGGTTTATTTTTGGCAATTGTATAGTTGGCCTTCAGCTGTAAAATTACACAAAATCCAGAAACGAGTAAATATTATTCCTTGGCAGTTTTATATTATTGTACAGACAGTAGACAAAAAACAAAGTATAACTTACCTTACAGGCTACTCTATGAGGACAAAGTTTTCCGAATCCCAGGGGCGGCGATATCTTCCTCAACAATGTCACAACATCCAAATGTTTGATGCGACCTTTCGCATCAGGATCATATTCGCTCCAAAGTCTTATGAATTCATCTAAATGATGTGGACCCAGAATAGACCAGTCTCTTGTTAAATAATCAAAATTGTCCATAATAACAGCCACAAATAAGTTTATTATCTGAAAAAAAAAAAGATTATTTAGAACCGTAAACAATTTAGTCTTAGTGAAAACGTGTGTTGCTAAAATATTTTAAACCATTAGTTCAAGAGAAATTTAATAATGTAAGCATAAACAACTATATTAAAAAATCATTTGATTCACTTGTTAGTATTTATTTTATGTGAGCCCATGCAAAACATACTTTAAAGTTGTACTGTTTTATATGTGGTAGAAAAGTAAGTGACATGCTTGCCTCGAAGTATAAAATCGAAAGAGGCACTGAAATGGGGAAGTGTTGGAGTGAAAGGGGAGGAGGAAACGCGAACATTTCGAAAAATACTCGCCGACCAGTGAACTTGAAAGTAAAAAATTGACTTTCACAACGTCATCGGGTCAAAGGTCACCGGTCCAAAGGTCAAATTCACCCACACACCCACAGCCCCTGGGGCCGAATCGCCATTATCATACTACTGCCTTGTTGCACGGCCGCCATATTGGATGACATCACCACTGCCATCTTAGATGACGTCACTTTCAAAATTTTCCAAATTACCAACATTTTCCGAAAATTATCAAAATTTCAAAAAAAATATTTTTTTTTCATGAAAGTTTATTTTTTATTTCAAGGCACTTGTAACTGAAGACAAGGTCATCATAGCCCCTGTCCCCTTATAAGCTATTATCATACTACTGCCTTTCCATGCAACAACGGACAATGCGACACTAAACATATATATATATATATATATATATATATATATATATATATATATATATATATATATATATATATATATATATATATATGTATATATATATATATATATATACACATATATATACAGGATGTACAGAGAGTAAAAGTCAATAAAGCGGCGCGTGATGGAGGGGCCTAAGACCTACCAAATAAACCAAACTTGTAGGTCTATAGTCTGATTCTCAACCGTTTAAATGTTACGAATTTTTAAAGAAAATTTGGCTATACTCTACCCTGCGCTAAGCATTTAATGATGGTGGAAAAAGTAATTGTCCATGTGGAAAGAAATTTGTACACAGCAAAGGTGATTAGTGTCGTCACATTTATAAACACATTTCACGTCAATGAGCGTACAGCTTCGTGGGGAAAAAATCACTTTCACAAAAGTTACGTTTGGTTCTGAAAGATGCCACTAGTTTGCATGAGGTAAAAAATTACAATGGGTCACATTAATGATCATCCGCCATTGGAAAAACTACCCATAGTACGGCCAATTGATTAGTAAACAACAGTATTTTAAATTAATAAACGTCGATGCAGTAAATGTGAAAACATACTGTAATGCAGAAGATACACACAATGTAAAATCAGCTGTGGGGTTGAAATTAGTATGTATGTAAATTAAATGTAACTTTACTGAAATCAAAATATTACACAATGTTTGAAATTATAAAAGGCATTTTGAATCTAATGCGTTTAATTTGTTAGAAAAAATTAAATGTTATTAATAAAAGTGGCAATGGTAAATTATTTCATTAAACAAAACTGTTATTATCGAAATGGAAAGTTAAGATATATGAATTACATTATCAGACACCCTTACGTAATTGCTGCTTTATATTCGCAACTACAGCGGTTGTGTAAAGGCTATTGCACTCACCTCCCATCACAGATAACTGGGTGTCATTCCTGAGTAGCCTCACAGGCAGATTTTCTGCAGGTGAAAATTGTGGCTTATACATGAATGTGATTTGGGAAATTGAGGGGGCGGGGGTTGTCTTTAGTGTACTATTGTTTTTCGTTCCAGTACCACTATATGCTCACATTATTCACAATAATGTGGGATTAATGTGAGGGTATTACAGCCTTTTAAACACGCGGTATAAAAAGCCGATGAGGGAGACATGATGTGAAGGACAACCCAACAAAAATTCTCGGGCCTAGATGTAAACAGGGGACCCCTCGCACCACAGACCGACGCTTTACCGACTGCACTACGGGGGCAGGCACCTTCATCGGCTTACAAGACATCGTTGTTAAGAGCTGCACAAATCGCTCCGTTTAATTCCTTTCCTGCCTTTGGATCAAGACCTTGCATTGATTCTCGATTATAAATGACGTTTTTGCTAGCGTGTCATATGATCTACCATGGTATAGGCCGTTCACGATAGAGTGAGCATTAAATAAAGTTTTCTTTCAACCGTTTTGCAGCCATCTTTACTATTTTTAATATGAAAACTTCCATGTAACTAACAACTAGTGTAAACTTTTCAACACACTCATAAGTCAATATCGTTTGGCCCAATAAAACATGTTTTTAATTATGGAATTCTGCAGGCTTTCGCGGCCGTTGTCGAGTTGACTGGCTTGGCTTCCGGGCTGGAGCCGCGTCTTCGTGGTTGCAGGAACCGACGTTTCGCCGTACATTTCAGCAGGCATCATCAGGGTCTAACTCTAGACTGAAGGCCAGGAGTAGAGAGGGCCGCTATATATAGGGGGTTTCAGTGGGCCTGGCCTGTGATTGGCTGCTGAGGCGGCCAATGGGAGTGAGGCATGTTCTCATTGGCTGTCCTGACAGCCAATCGCAGCTGACCTCTCTTGATTGGCTGATGTACTTGCCAATGATGGTTTAGCAGCACCGATTGTGTTTTTCTCTGATTTCTGAAGAATGGTTGTCCAGATTTTACTGAGTTTATATCCATCTTCTCTGTTGATATTTCCAGGATGTTTTATTATTTCAATGGCTTCTCGTACTGTCCTTGTTCTGTAGTTTGTGATGTTGGCTATGGTCTGATACT
>PNEQ01003797.1:43501-99931 GCA_003012365.1 Medauroidea extradentata
AAACATAAATGTGTTTCGAAAAGTAATGAATGATTTAATTTTTGCTTTCCATTACGGATTACGTAAAAGTGATATGTTATATACTTTTATGAAATATATTACATACATAAATTTCTTCCTGGTAAACTAATATCATTATTAAGGAACAAACAGGATGCCACGCTCCTGCTTTGTTGTTTCGTCTGATTAACTGTTGTTAATCTTTTTAAAACGTTCTTTAAAAATATCGTTAAAAATATTACTTTCGCGGTAAAATATGTTGTAAATAAAGTGAATGTAAATAATAGATACCTTATAGGAAAGCGTTACACTAAACAACTCACATTCTCAGCGGCCTGCCTACACGGCTGGCAGGCACATGGGCCGTACTGTTCTTGTGGCAACCTTCGAAAGATATGGCAACAGTGTCAGCCAGTCGCTGCAAGAATCTTTATTCCCACGTTACCTTGGTGCTGCTGTCTCGCGCCCCACCTCCCCACCCTTCTACCAACTGTACGTGACACAGGTCCTGTCCGAAAGTTGGTAGAAGGAGGGGGGAGGACATGCCTTCGTACAGTTAAAATATTTCTTGTCTTTCTCGCCAGATGGAAGCACTTCACAGGGGACTTGTAGTCAACCTAACACATCGTTACATACATTTGATTTTATGTCTAAATTTCGTTAACTAGTTTAACAAACTGCAATATTATTGCGTATAAAATTCACTTAAATGCAACAGTATGATACGGTGTACTATTTTTGTTTCAAATCGTTGGTTAACGTGTCTAAATTTGCTACTGAAATTACATAACAAAAAATTATGAAAAAATGCATTTACATTAGCATGTAAAATGCATCAGTAAACTGTTTCAAACAACTATTTTTAAAAACCGAATGTGACACGCACTTTTTCGTACTTTAATCCAGCAAGTGAATGCAGTAATTAGTAAAAATTTTTATTCTGTTTTTTTGCTGTAATGGCTGCAAAATTAGTATGCAAAGTTCGTTTAAAGTGTCAAAACATATATTAACAATTTTTTTCTAAAAAAATTTATATTTCTTCAATACTTGTCATTTATGTCTACTACAAAATAAATAATTTCAAGTTCATTTTAACATTATTTATTTAGGGAATAATCCCCCTTAAGATACGCAAATACATAAGATTAATATTCACCTGAAAAACGGCAAATTCCAAACAAATAATCAATTTTCTTGACGTACATCTCATCCGGGACATTTGACGCCTAACAGCTAAATGAAGGTTATGTTCGGCTGTGGTATCCATGGAGATAGGAATTGTATCCCACACCTGACTGAAGCTCCGCCTCTTTTCAAGTCGTCCATTGGTGGTCTCTTTAAATTTGTCAATTCCTCTCTAAGGTTAAAATTGTGATTTGGTTGCTAAACAAATGAACACTGCTGATTTTGGGCTGTTGTGACGGTTGCACGTGGATCCGCGTATGAGAGCGACATTTGTCATATAATTACCAGCGTTGGAAACTGTAGTAAGCTAATTTTCCTGAATGACGGAAGATGGCATAGGGTCATGTGATCATATTTAAATTTTAGTGTCGCCAAATTATTATATTAAAAAGTCAAATCTTACGTTGTATGTTATTGTGTTAAATCTATGCTCTCATGAAGTGCGTATGTGAACCGCTTAGTTAAATTTGCTTTACAGGTAGTTTAAATGTTTGTTGTCAAGTGGTTGTAACTGCTGAAATTGTTGCGTTTTTCCACTTTTATAACGGACTGAACACCTAGAAAAATTGTGATACCAACAGGTGTGTTGGCATAGTGTCTAACAGACAGGGTTAAATTTTAATTGGCAATCCGAACCCAGTAATATTTTGGTTGCAATTTACCGCATTTTGTCGTAGTATAGTAAGGCTATATTTCTTGGTCAAACTGTCACAGAATGTTTGCAATTTCTGGACTTATTCTTTAAATCAACTTCTAGTTGTTTCGTAATCCTGCACGTTGCTTCAATTATTTAATTTAATTCAACAAATGTCAAGTATGTTCTCTGAATTGACGTCCTCATTTTGCATGTTGATTGTATCCCCTTCATTCATAATATTAGGGGTACAACTATATGTAATCAAAATTGCACCATATAATGGATCGGTAAGGTAAGGGATACGTAGCTGCATTTCACTAGTGTAAGATTATTTTCAATATTAATTTTTTTTTGTAATGTGTCATCATTACACATAAATATGTAATCAGATAAGTTAAACAAAATTTTAACCAACTAATAATATATTGTTATTGTTTTAGTGCAAGTAGTCTGCTTACTGTTAAGTGTGTTTAGGTACCGATGCGTGACAAAGGTATTTTAATAAATAAATTTTGGTAATATGGTTTTTAAGAAATATTTTGATAAATTTTAAAAACACTAACAATAATCTCTTTTTGGAACATAACTTACTATTTGTTTAATATTAATGCTATGTCCAACGTTTGAAAATAGGACGTTAAGTAAGATACTTAATTAAAATATTAAGTTCTAAAAAATTTATGTGGTTTTGAAATTGTAAATTACGACTTTTACTAGAAGTTTAACATATTTTTTTAACAAAACTTTCATCAGTTTTTTTTAATGCAACTGAGTTGTCTACAATTCTACGAGCTTATCCAATTAAAGCAAAGTAGCATATCATTTCTATTCGTGAGTTTGTAAAGTTGGGAAATAAGTTTCTAAACGAATTGCAAAAAACAAAATTTGGGGAAAAACATTTTCATACCAAAAAATACTACACTTGTAAATAAAACAAGAAATATAAGTAAAATTTAATCCCAATAACTTTTCCTATTTATTTTTGCTTAACGTAATCTAGAACATAATCATGGTTTACTTTACGCCGAGGGCAATTTTTTTTTTAATTTTATGAATTTTAGGAATTATAATACTTAAAATAGGCTTACGGTTTTTGGAATCGGAGCTGTCCGAGATACGAGCTTCACTGACTTAGAAGAATATCTATGGTAGAGTTGATTATTCTAGCTTTTAAATAGAGAAATATTGTTAACTTTACTCACCAGAATCGATTGTTTCGATATGATAGATGCTTCATGCTTTAGATTTCATTACCAGCATTATGCAGACGAAATTCTTTAAGGTAACGATTTAGCATTGTAGTAGTTCTTTTTATCTTTTCTCTCTCCCTCTCTTTTACATAAGCACTTACACGCGCATGTTTGCAAGCACTTGCATACACCCGCGCACGTGAACATGAAGACACAAATACGCTAACATCAATATCGTAATTTAATTTTTCTTGTGGGGACACGTATTTCATTACTAAACCATTTACAGTTGCTTGTTTCGTATATGTAGAGAAATTCTTGTTGAATACACTTAAAATTGTTGTTCGAGGTACAACTCTTCTAGCAAAAAATAATTTACCGTCGTTGTTATGACTTTAAGTAAATTACGCGATAGAAAAATTATTTACATTTTGGAAATTTTTCTTATCAACGTAATAAATACGTTAAAAATAGCGTTAAATCGTTTGGGAATCTCAGCAGCTAATATTGAACTCTGAAAAATCTCAAGATAAATAGGCAAGTAGTGCGAGATTTAAGTATCGCAACCAAAAGTAACATTTATGCTGTTGTTATAACGGGGATTTAACATCGGACAGTGAAGGTTAACTTCTTAAATGAAGGTATACAATTTACAATTAAGCTATTATTTCACTTAATTTTTTACACAAGAAACAATACCTCTACTTACCAAAAAGGAACATAATACATAGAAAGAAATGAAGTACGGAAATGCCAGATCTGAGCCACATGTAGAAGAATTGTCGTCCGATTTTGAATCACATTCAACAACGCCTGGGATGGATGAGCACGCTAGCATTATTTCTTGCCACGCTTCTCCTGTAACACGCAGAAAATAAATTTTTTATGTTGCGGCAAATATATTGTAACAAAAGTAACAATACGCTCACAGTGACACCATACCTCTTAAAATGCTAAATGTGTAAGTTGTCAAGTGTAAATCTATGCTGTACATGCACAGGTGTTGGTCCAATGCACTGATTTTTCTCAATTATAACAATGTTTGCTGGATGTTAAACTAAGATATTTCAAAATTTGACACCTAAATGGTTGAATAGATAAATTAGTTTTGTATCAACCGATAATACTTATTATAACCAGTAGAGATATTGAGATGTTCGCGACAGAATGAGGATTACGGTAAGTTTCTAACAAATGCAAATACTGTTAAATAAATGCAACGAAATAAGCTGCACACCAACGTTTTCAATTCTGTGAGTTATGTGCTTTTTCCTCCAAGTAGTTTTATTTTGTGAGCAGCAGTGTGCGTTTCGATTCATAAGCTATGCTTGGCGGCTGAGACTTAGGGCGCCTGCAGGACACGCCGAACATACCCGAATGGGACTTTGAAATATTTTGGGTTCCACAAGTGCGCTCATTTATTCTGAACAGCATAGTACATCTCGCTTACTTGAGCCGATTCACTCCACTTCGGCCCTGTCCTTAGGCTTATAAACACCAATAGTAAGGTAGATCAGCTCAGATATATTAGGTTTATGGCTACCAGCATTAAACTTGGCAAGTATAGTCTGAACGTGTTTATCCTCAAAATTTGGGCTCACATGTAGGTAAAAATAAAAATAGGTGATATGGAAGTGTTTTGCTTGGTTGGTGGTTTTTTAATGTTATGAGCTGTGAATAGTACATAATAACACTTTAATAAATGAAAAAGACAGTAATTTACATACAATACCTTAATTAACATACTAAAAAAGTCAGAAAAGAAGGATATTAAAAAACCTAACTTGTATGTTGAAACGGTTATGTATATTTTTGTAATAGGTTATTTTTTTTCATTACGGTAAACTGCTAATTCACAATTGTTGCAGGTGAATAACTTTTGAGTGGTTGCCAAAATGAACCAAAGACAGAAAGTTCAATTTGTCGATCTGATGGAAATACCATCGCCTCAAGTAGATTCGTCATCGAAAATCTCAGGTTTACCATTTGTTCTGCGGACATATAATGGATATAAATTAATATGTGAAGACTTGGGATGTTTTAGTGAAAATGGACTCCTTCCAAAAATAGTGCGGCAGGAATAGGTTGATGAAGGATAAGGAAAGGAATAAACCTTAAAACATAATAATGTAGTGTATCAAGTTTGCCGTAGTAAATATGACACATATAACCTGTAACAGCTACTGAGTAAGTAGACACAAGTGATGTAAATAAATCCTCTACATCAGAGACATATACAATGTAGTCATTTAAAACCAGTGATCCCAAAAGAGTTCGTTTATTTTGCTATCTGGATGGCAGCAGCGAACATCTTGTTCAAGCATCAACATTAGGAATTGGACTAACAATCTACAGTATAGATGTTCAGTTATCTTATAAAAATACTAACGAAATTAACATCCACATATTTAGTTGCACTGGAGGCAAAGTATCGTAAGCGATTTTATGTTTCCTTCAGAACACAAGGTACAAGTGAAGAAAGGCACTCTTCTAGAAAAAAAAAAACATGACAGACAATGAGTGACTTGTGTATGGTACAGTTATGGCAGAGTTGGTTGAGTGTATTCAACATTTGAACTTATTTAATGTCACATCTCCTGTTCTGAGGCTTTCTCAATTGGCAAAATTGTTCGAAAAAATTATTAATTCCCCTGGATTCAGACGTTAAATTTTGTAAGGGACCAGATTTAAGGATGAATTGCTCACAATCGTTCTCGGGTTAAAAGTAGGATTTATTTGCAGATCGGTAGACATTTTGTCGAATGCAATAAACGAAGTGTATATACAGGACAGTGTATTACAACATGGAGGTCATTGTGTAAGCGAATAATTTCCTTCTATTTCTAAAGATAAGTTATAGGTTACAGGTTCAATAGCAGTGTTACTGAAAAGGAACGTGAGTTGTTCTTGTTCCTGAGCACGTCTCAAAACATAGCGAAAGTTAGAAAAAAATGTGACATACCACTTAAACACTTAAAAATTTGTAATGTTGTTATATATTTTCTACCATCATATTTATGTTCTACAAATTGGCATTTTTAAATTAAAAGTCTGTGCTTATACATTACGATTGAAAAGTGATATGTTTGAGAGTGGCATTAGAAGACAACCTCAAAAATATAATCCTGACTAGGTCATTATCGAAAGAATCTTTGCTATAGCCATATCAGTACAAATTGCAGAAAAATTACACTTATGATAGATCATATTATGTATGCTTCAGAATGGTTCAACTTTGGTACTCTATACGTATGTTCGAGAAGTTTAAACTAACCAAAATATATTGCTTTAAGAGAGGATACTGGAGCTGCAATTAAATTAATTAATGATCCGGAACCATACTTTTTCTCTTCAAATGTAGAAATGGTTGCTGCTGTTCTATATTGTAACAATTCTGTTGTTGATTTTGGTGATGTTATACTAGGTAACTAAGATATGGTAAGAAACTATTTTAACTATTTTACTCGCGGTAGACATGAAAATATTAATTGTTTTTATTCAGCTAAAATTTACTGAAATGTACCGAAACAAGAAATAAGAGATAATGCTAACCATCTTAGTATATATATTTACAGGATGATACAAATCTTAAACAAATTCATAGCGATTTTGTTGGTGGTAATATGTCATTTGAAAAATTTAGAGAAAAATTTTCAAAATGTTTGTATTAACACAATGGGGTAAAAATAGAAACAAAATTAGAAATAAATTTCTAGCTGACACTATTTGCTTCGAAAAGTTATAATTTTTACAATACTACTGTATTACTGTATATAATCTGTTTTAACTTGCATACCTAAGAACAACATATTAAAAACAAAATCAATACCGAAAATTTAGCTTTGAAATTGTTTTTATATTCACCCCAGTGCTTCTAATAACCCTGTTTTAAGGTATGTGACCTAAGGTTAATGATGACAGAGAATCTGATACTATTTTTTAAAAATAATTTTGGCAAGGATTTTTATTTTTATATCCTAATTTGTTTCTAATATATTATATATGTTTATATCAATTGAGTAAATTTTTTATGTTAGTGAATGCAATGCTGTATGAAGAAAAATACTCCATTAGCAGTTATAGATAAAAGGAAAACTTTAGGTCTAATTCTGTTCTGTACTACGTATATTGCGTATAACATAACACCTAAAATTAACAAACACTATTTTCTAGATCAAAATGGTGCAGAAAATGCAATAGAATTTCCAATTGGTCAATTTAGTATATACGATCCTGGAACGGCCATTTAACAAAATGATAACGGATGGGAATGAAAATATATCCATCGAATCAGATGAGATAACAGACAAAGTAAAAGTAAAATGCGTTTTTGAACTAGTGTTTGATAAATTTTATTCAATTGGTGGACTTATATTTCACAGGAAATAAAGACTTCGAAAAAAATTAAGTTCTTTACGGTGATGAGATACCTAAAATTACTCAATTTAAAAAGATTAACATTCACTGCAACATAGCAGATGGTATGATTCTGAAACATGGTGACTACAATCATACAGAAACTAATGTTATTGATACATTCAAACTGAGTGTTGCTTTTTTGTGATACTATTCATTACGAACCGCTTTATCCATTATTTTTTCCAATACAAACAACAAAAGTGGATGATATTGTTTTAGAAATAAGAGATGGCAAAGAAAAATTAAGAGACTTTGATTTAGCTGAAAGAAGTGTAGTATTAGAAATGAAACCATTATTACATTATATTAAATGTTTTTTTTAACTCATAAAATGGGACAAGTGGTAGAATTATTGGATAGTCATTGTAATGATTAAAATTTTAATTTTGTTAGTAATTTTGTTCGAAAAGAAAAGGTAAATTTCTACAGTACTTTTGGGAAGATGTAAAATTTTACTTTTTTGCTATGCATTTTTGTGGCTTTTGTATTTAAAATCCGTATGAAAATATTCACGAATTTTAAATATAAATTTTAAATTAATATTGTCTTTGTATATTGAAATTCATTGAAATATAGTTTTGTTAACAAGCATGTTATTTTGGTTCTTTGTCTTGTAAACATAAACCCACTAAAATTATCACTCTGTGTTTAATTATTTATGTCTTGACAATGTTGACATAGTTTTGTGGTGATTTTATTTGAAAGTGACTGAATTAGAAATTGTGGAAAAATACCTCAAAGTCTGTTCACGATATTTATACATCGGCCAACATCTGTTCAACGTCAGTTCATCTTTTTATTGTGATTTTATTTAAAAATGACTATATTAGAAGTTGTGCAAAAATGCCTACATTTTCAATCATTTTGAGGAATCAATTTTTGTCAGTTTTTGATACAAAAAAATTAAGTGTGTTCGAAAACTGCTCATAGTTTCCAATGGTTGTGTGACAGTTGGGAACTTACATTGCAAAAACCCTATAACTGTTTTCAGTTACAGCTCTTTCGTTTATTTGTTTCAAATAAATATTCTGTTAATAATTTGGTCTTAACATAACACAACGCAGATACCTTATATTCAGAAATTAATGACAATTTCCAACTCTTAACGTTATAGGAGAATTAAACATGAACTTATTGTTTGGGTTTTTGATAATGATATGTATATATACTTATTATTATAATAAGTCTCTTTACGGCTAAGAATTATCATGTTTGCTATATATGTCACTGTATAACATGTGGCCCTGCTGTAAGTCGCTTTAACTATTTATGATTAAACTGCGTTCTCACCGTTCTATATTACACGAGGGATTAATGCGACTGACATTCAGTGAAGAGCGCAGCTTTACCATTTGATGAGCGCTTGCCTGCATTTACGCGTTCTTGCACATGCTGCGTTGACAAATTATCAGGGTGGAGTGGTCTGAGCCAGAGAGTTAAACGGTTGCGTGGAAATTACATGACTAGCACACACACTGTTGCGCGTCAGCAAGCCAAATTATCGTCTTACCAACGCCTTTAAAAGTTCACCGCAACTATTTCTAATTTTTACATATTAGTTTCGCTTCTATTAAACAGGAACAATGTTTTCACTTTATGTCATCGAGGATACTTTCCAGGGGGCTTATTATGTACCACCGCCGCAAAGTTGCTTCATGCGCAAACCGCGCTAACGTCGAGTTTACTTCGAAAGGGATTATGTACAACCAAGTTTCGTTCGCGTTCGCAAGCTCGGACGCAAAGTCGAAGAAGAAAACTGAAGTAAATTTGCTCGGCTATGGGAGGCCGCGCAAAGTAACGATATCTTTGCATCACTAGTCTAAATAATTAATTCATCATTGTCTCTAGTCAATTCATGATCGTAGAATGATTTTGCGATAGGCCCTACTCAAAACTGTTTGAAATAGGTATACTTTGCCAAAATTCACTTCCGTAACAAGTTTGTATGTTTTCAAATAACAGAGGCGGAACCATAACCTAAATCTGTAGCTTGTGTTTACAACAAAGGCTTAACAAATGAATGAACTCCACGCACAGCTGCAGTATTTATTTTTTGGCATGTGTTTTATTTATGGTAGAGTATCAAAACAGTGTAATCTTGTGAAAATTATTCAAATACTGGACATGTGCAACCAATTTGCAATTACCGGTATCAATTTTCAAAGGCCAGCACAACAGCAGAAGGTCGTGATTTTTGTAACAAATTGTCGGAATGTGATGTTAGCTGAACATTTTGGAAGTAAAATAATAATTTTCAAAAGTGTAGGTGTTACATAATACGCAATAACCCCTTTCCTTATTTTATTGAATTAATATTTCGTACGTCATTTGAACCCTGCAAAGGGCAAAATGAATACTATATCCGAGTATTTTGTAGGTTACATATTTGTAATAAGCCTATGTGAAAGTAATCACCGACGACAGGCCGACAAAATATTAACAAATCTACAAGTAGACATCTATTAAATACATATTCGAGACGTGTTCATTTCTTACACACAATTCCCACTGATTTGCTGTATTTACAACGCTAAACAAATATTTAATAACTACGCTCAAATATTTCATTTCACTCACAATTGTATATGTTATCAAACTGACTTTACGCAAGTTAAGGCCCGTTCTCAATCAGCATGAAAAAATAACATAACTTACACAGCGTAAAATGCGAAACTATCCGTACACAATCACCACGAAATATATTATTTCCTGACCAATCAGAAAATAATCAACAAGAAAAGAACTAAAATGTTATTGGATGAAAATTTTCGCGCCAACAGCTCTTACGATGTTTCACATTCTTACTGGCCAGCATGAAAATCTTGGCGTAGAAAACTCAGAGATGACCATCCTTAACGCCATGCCAAGTAAGTTACGCCACGTATGACATGCCAAGTTTTAGTTGTGAACGCCACCATTCATATCACATATAGAAACTTATTTGTGCTATGAATTTTACTTGCGCAATGTCAATTGTGTCCGGGGCTTAAACTCTCCTTCGAGTCATTTCATAAAATGCATAAACT
Source organism: Medauroidea extradentata (assembly GCA_003012365.1). Classification (NCBI taxonomy): domain Eukaryota; kingdom Metazoa; phylum Arthropoda; class Insecta; order Phasmatodea; family Phasmatidae; genus Medauroidea; species Medauroidea extradentata. The sequence continues at coordinate 53,959 of PNEQ01003797.1, forward strand.
TCTTCGGTGTAGTAAAATCTTCAATTAATGTAGGCCTATAACGACGAGAATTTAATCGCCTTCACGAATTATTCAACTTATACATATTTTGGAAGTACGTTTCCTTACTTCGTTCGTGTTTACACGTACAATCATTAAGGACGTTGAACTCGTAAAAATTCAATTTTTTATATTCGTACAAAACACTGTTCAACTTTTACACATCAGATAACATGTCATTTCCCCAAATAAAAAAAATTAGGTCCCATAGTTTTAGCATTATGACCTATCAAAGTCACAAAATGGCAGTTGCGGTGTAGCCAAAATAATAAAAAAATTAACTTACAGAAACAAGATAATTCACATTGATTCTTAATTATGTTAGACTTCAAGACACCTTTGTAAACACAAAGTAATAACTTTTTGTATTTTAAAAAAATTGATGAAAATTAGTAAATTTTTGCATAACTTTGACTTTTGGCTACTACTGAAATTTTCAAAACTAACTTTTGTCAACCATGTCGTAAAATGCACTGATACACTAACTATCAGTTCCTGTAATTTTGAATTTATTCGTTAATTACTTTTTTTTTATTTTGGCTACACCGCAATGGTCATTTTGAGACTTTGAATGGGTGATTATTCAAAAACTATGGGACCTAAATGTTTTTTATTTGGGGAAATGACATTTTATCTGATGTGCAAAAGTTGAACAGTGTTTGGCACAAATATAAAATTTTGAATTTTTACGTGTCCAACACGCCTTTAAGGGCGTGTTTCACCTAATTTTTCAACGTCTTTTTTTATTTTTATATTTGTACCAGCTATTTATTTCCTAATTTTAAACATAAATTATGACTAAATCTTGATCTCAGGGAATTTTTGTGTCTCAGTTTTAGCGTAACGAGTCGTAAACGTCAAAATTCGTTCTTTGCGGTTTTATCTACGCCACTAAAACCATTTTACATACCAATCCGAAAAAATTCACTGTGTATAACAATGTTGTAGGCTATGATTTGACATATATAAAAACAAAAAAAATAATTTTTTATTTTAAAATAATTGTTGAAATTTTTAAAATTTAATTTCAAATTTCAGCATTTTTTATTAAACATAAAAATATATAATTTTTTATTTTTATATATGTCAAATCATAGCCTACATGAGTGTTATACACTGTAAATTCTTTCGGTTTGATATGTCAGGCGGCTTTAGTGGCGTACATAAAACTGTAAAGCGCAAATTTTGACGTCTACGACTCATTAAGCGATAACTATGAGAGATGCGCAAATGTCAATAGAGGAAGGTTTAATCACAATTTATGTCTTAAATAAGAAAAAAATATCTGGTACAAATTTAAAAATAAAAAATGGCGCTGAAAAATTAGGTGACCGCGCCCTTAACCTCCCTTTTCTATGCGCACGATCACATCAGCTGATTCTGCCACAAAATAAATTTGCACCACAGGTTAAGCAGTGTTAGATATAGACATTCCGAAGAAAATCAGAGGCGCAAACATACAAAACATAAAAGTCTTCTCGTTTTCACAACAAATATGGTAATTTATTGTAAGTCAGGATAGCCAACTGCTCTTTACGTCGAAGCAAAACTTCTGGCGTCACTTCCTTTGAAGACAATTTTGGCGCGAAGGAAACTGTAGCGTCTGAAGCAAAAACTGTCATACATAATCTCTCGAGGAAAGTAAAACGCTATCTCGGAAGCAAAAGGAAAGCAAATTGCTTCGTTAGTAGACTTTGCGTCGGTGGTACATAATAAGCCCACAGGTCCTTTCTACACCATTGTAAGACTATGATGTATTATTTAACATAGAGCAAAGTTGAAATATTTATGTATTTTAATGTTCATTGTAATGTTAGCGCCACTCATAAAAAGAGGCGTGACTTTTTCTATATTACAAACGGACATGTAGTAAATGAAAACGCCACAATTTAATTGTTGCTTCAACTGTGCCGGCAATAAATATGTTCCAGCCACCGGCACCTCAGGAACCATCGCCACTTACGATGTAGTTTGTTTAACTACATCGTCTGGTAAGGCTTGTTCGGAGTGTTGCAGTCTAAAATACCATCACACATTAAGTAAATTGTGAGTTTTAAATTTTCAGACATTCCACATTTTTTTTGCAAGCCATAATCAATGGCATGAGTAGATTCTCGCTTTTTGCTATTGGAAACCGATACTATTCTATTGCAAGCCGATGTCTCAAAATATTCGTGTACTCAATAGAATATAAATGTTAATTTTGCTCACATTGTATGCGGATACATGAGCTTTCAGTATCATGAAACTTTCAGTGAAAGCATAAAATCCTAAATTATATTAAATTGGCTAAATGGTTTGCGTGTAAGATATTTTTTAACACGTAATTGTTTAGTAATTTAAAAAAATTGCGTAATGGTTGTGTTATTTGACTTTTCTAATTAGTCTGAAACAATGTTCTTTAAATTGATTAACGGCATTAATTTTTTAACTAATTCCAAATATAGTTTCACTTGAAGTTAGTGCTTTAATCATTTTATAAGAATTTAAAAAATTTGTTACAGCAAACAAAACCTACAAAACTCGAGTGTTGTCAAAGGTGAGGTTATCAGCAAATAATTATTTTGATATAGAAATTACAGGTTATTTAATAAGTGACCATATGATTTTAATTCCCAGTTTGCTCCTTACCTGTGGCAGAACGAAAAAGCACCAACACTGCTTGTGGAAATGTTTGAAAGTTGTTATTTCGATGAATAGCTGTATCGGAGTTCAACGCTATTTTTCCAAACATCTGAAAAAAAATTGTCGTATCAACACAAAACATTACCACAACTTCACACTGCAAAATTATTTGAATTTTGTACAAATAAAAATATAAATACTCATGTTAAACCCGTAAGAGGATAAATATACTGCTGCTGAAGTCAGAGTGAAATTTATTCCCAAATAGTTTTGGTTGTTGTTATAATGCGACAAAAGTTCTTAACTGTGTTGCTACTTGCTCGAGTCAAATGTGACAGTGATATCCATTTGTGTTGGAAGTAAGTTTCAGTCTTTCCGTAAAACCACACCGACAGAAAATAAAAAACGAGATCATGATTACTAATAAGTAGAGACATGCAAGATTTGCGTTATTTTCTGACAGCTGACTAGACTCCAAGTGACTATAGGCTTTTTCGACGCCTCCCGCTGGCCGATATTGTCGTAACCTGCCACGGAGAATGTTTACATTGTAGAGAGGCCAGTCTTTGTAAAGGCGTAACACACGTAAATGACAACACACATAAGCACGTGGCCAACTGAATCGCAGATTATGCTCTGTTATACATAGGAAATTGAAGTTAAGTCTGCTACCGAATGATAACGCGAATTTTGCGTGTCTCTACTAATAAGTAAATGAATACTAACAGGAAACCGTGAATTAGTTCTATATTTCACATTTATGTAGCAGTATTTAATTTTATAACTTGAAACGTGCTCACGTTAATAGTGGAACAAGAAAATGAATGTTGCGTGGCGGTCGCTGAGGCTCTTCCCCTATGTTGCATTTGACGCGCCGTTTGCGCGCCTTGAGAGATTACACATTTTATTCTGGTCTATAAATTCAGTGCAGACGTACTTAAACGTATTTATTCCTTGGATAAACTGTGATAATAGTAGTTGGTTTGATCTGAGTGCTCACGTATGAATATTTCTGCGTTACGTTTTCGCTAAGCAATACTGTTGTGATTGCGAACTTCAATTAGCAGTACTGTTGTGATTGTTTGTAAGACAGACGGTAATAATGGCGTGGGTTACGCTACCTTAAACTTGCTGTGACATTATTAATTATTTTGTGCTACGTTGGAGAACTTTGAAAAATTTTAATAACTTAGTAAGCTTAAAATAGAAGTTATTAGACGTTCGTAATGGAGAAATGGCATAATAAATTTCCGTTGGTGTTAAAACGAAACCAACGGTAGACATTGTGGAGAATGATAGTAATTAGTGTGTGAGTATGCCTAGGGAACATGGACTTATGTAACGTAACACTTGCCCCTTTAACTGGTGTCTGCCCGCACTGGGCGCCTGCACGCACAACTATCACCGTGACTCCTCGAACTCAGACTAGACGAATGTTGGCTTGAGACAATTTGCAAGCGCCGTACACTAGCGACGCGTTGTGAGTGTTTGTGGAAACTCCTATTAGACTGGTGGCTCCCTCTTTTTGAACTTAAATTTTCGTGTGTCGTAGGTGAGGCGCATTGATACATGGCTGGATTATTTACTAAGCACTGTGTTCATCCTCATGAACCCTTTTATTTCCGAGAGAGGGGATGGTGGTGGAATTCCTTATGTACCGAGTCCGGACCCTGGCAGGGGGTCTCTTCGTCTGGTTTTGGGGCCAGATCATCATCGTCGCGTCCTTGGTTCATTGCCCGGGATAGCGACCATCGATTTATTATGGAAGTAAACTACGTTTCTGCGAGGCATCGACAAAATATTTAAAGTTAAGTATGGTTTCCATGGGAGGCTTATTGAGGATAGTTACTGCGCCGTTTTGGAGGACATAAAAGGGCATATCATTATTTGCTTATATATTTTGGAACTTTGTGTGATGGATAATGAATATCTATAATGTTGCGTGGCGTCGCGAACTAGGTAAAAATCAAGGTTTTCTTTCTTTCTTGGGCGCATGATTAATTGTATTTATTCCGGTCTCATCCTCTGTGTTAAAACGGACAAATATGTTATTTAATGAATTGGTAATTTTACACATTAAACATGCGTAGGGCAAATTGTTATTGCCTTGTTAATTACTTTGGTACATAATGGAATAATGTCTATAATGTGTTTGTTAAATGTCGATATTGTACCAGATATTACATAAAATTGAGAATGTTATTTATAAGGATTTTTATAAATGCTAGTTAGGATGCACTCTTACATTGTAAATTTTCATATGATTCAAAGTGAGAGTTTTCTGTATTTTCGGCGAACATTGATCCAATACCTTGGTGAAATTGTTAAAATACTTTGTACATTATTACCTTTTTTTAAAAATAATCATAATAAATTGTTTATATGAATTCTATTGGTTTTTCCATTGGTTTCATCCCCTGGAGCATCAACCCACTTGATACTGAGTGTTTACATTTTCCTGTAACATTGGCAAGGTGGGCGAATTATTTTCTGAATGATTTGCTTTGGTGGGTGTACCTATGGTGTTGCTCTCCCCCTCAGGGGTCGTTACAAACTATGTAATTCAAATACCGGGATTTTCAGTGATTTTGCTTTAATGATTCTACTATTTTGCACTACAGTTTAATCGAATTGGTTCTTAGTTAATTTTCTAAACGTTTCTTTACCAAGAAAAACGTACAGGTTTAAAATGTTTAATATGAATAGATGGCTCACATATATTTAAATTTTCGATTAAGAAAGTAAAGTTTGACAAAAACAAAAAACGTAGCAGTTGTGTGACATTTATTTCATTTTTGTTTTATAACGTCCAAATCCTTCATATGTCTGGTTTACAATTGGTACGCGGTTATAAACTATTAAAATTACTGAACAAATATAAATTATGAATATTACGATACTGTTACAAACACTGCATGAAACTTATAATTGCAAGCATTATAAGGTTTAAAAATAAAATTGTAACATTAAGTTAAACAAAAAATCATTAAATTACAATATTTTTAATAAAACAGACAAACACTAAACTAGTCATAGGGAAAATTTCAAGAAAAAATTGTAACATAGGTTTTTGCAATCATTATCTACTGGAACACTTCTGTAGCAGAAAGGACTTACGTTTCTCCATGAGTGAAAGAGTGGGAAATATTTCTTAAATCTCTCGGTAGGTCATTCTAAGCCTTGCTGGCCATTTAAGTGAACAAATGTTTGTAATTGGACTTCGTATATAAAGACAGTTTAAGAGTTTTTATTTCGTGTGTTGTGATTATGTACTGAGATAAAATTAACGAGTGTTTCCGATAAAAATTTTGGCACCTGGGTATCTATAATTCTCGTCGAAACTCATTCTTCAGTCTTTTGAAATGTTCATTAATATCTGCTGTAGGTATTCAAACCATTGTAATGTACACTAGACTGGAGCAGTGTTCTGCTTTTTCTTTCAGTAAGCATTTAAGCCGTGTTAGTTATGTCAATTATCACACTTTCAACGAGTAACAACTGGAAAATAATATAAATAATAATGATGACATATAATTTACAAAAAAAAACGAACTCAGCATCGTAAAACACAGAAGTTTATTAGACGTACTGCTCTAAAAACAACCGTTCTTGTGATATTAATGTTCACGGATTGTGTTACACAGTTGCTTAAATAAACGGTCTACGATGTCGGTGCATAACTGGCCATGTCGTAAAAAGGATTGTCAGATTTTACCTAACATGTTTGGTGTGTTCAGAATTACGTTTATTTACTTAATTTGGGTTGATGATTAAAAGTGACTCGTGAACGAAACCTCTGAAGAACAATTACAGCAACTTTCCGCGCAAATTATGGACGCCTGCAACTTAATCCGAGGGTTATCGATGACCGTCGCTATTGCATTTCGCTCATGTGGCCCAACAGAAGTCAGTGGTTCCCTCCTATAGCCCAGTAGACACTAAAGGCTAAGATTTCGGATAATCGAGTGGTTGGGAGCCTACGTTTCGTTCAGTCAGTGATATTAACTAATGACTTTCTGAGCATAAATGTGTTACATAAAACGGTATTTTATTAAATTAATTATTTTTAATTCAGAACACACCAGGCATGTTGTGTAGACCTGGCAATCATTTCTAAGACACTGCTTGTTGTGGCCAGGCCACTTTTTTAAGCTACTGTGTAACACGATCTGTGAACAAAAATACTGTACCAATGGCTGTTTTAAGACCAGTACTTCTAATGAACTTCTCTAATTTACAATATTGTTCTCATATTTTGGTAATGATGTCATTCGGTTTATTGTTATTATCTTCCAGTAGTTATTCGGTGACTATATGATAATTGACACAACTTACACTACCTAAATGCCAACTGAAGGAATGCGGAGAGCACTGCGCCAGTAAAGTAGACAAACTACTCAGCGAAATGTTAAGCAGGTTGCATAGCGACAGGCGTTATAACTGAATGTTGGAAAATACTACAAAATAAATGTCGAGGAGAACCAGTGCCTTAAGAGTGTCAAACAAACGCGAACTTCTTTCCTTTTTTTTCTACCCTTTCTTTAATCTATCAAAAATGTTGATTAAAATGCACAGTTACCACTTTTCGAACAATTACAATTACATCCATACCTTTTTTTTTATTAATGTTATGGGATGATTTTAGAAAATGCCTACGAACATATGAAACAGCTTCATTCACAAAGGTTTAAACGAAAGAAGGGTACTTAATATCACTTAGTTTCTTATACATGTACAAAAAAGCAATCCCAAAGCTCTTTAAGGGTGAGTACGTCCCTTAATAATAACTTTTGTCCATACGTCTTCATGTTTTAGTCATACTTTGTAGCGACCAATCACATCCCAAAAGGTTTCGGTCTAATTAAGACTCATCGTATCTGGATTATGCCCTAGCTTCAGGGGACTTGTTTGATAGGCATTTGGAACTATTTGAGCCTGTGCTGGAACGTTTTCGTAGTTCAAATCTAACACTGAGACTGGCAAAGTTTTGTGAAGCATATTAGTTGGTAGATGTGATAGGACAGCAATGGGCCCTTGAGGGATTAGACCTAAACTTTAAAAGAGAGAAGCATTTTAATAAGTTTCCTACCCCTAAACCACAGAACGACATCAGAATTATCTTGGGTCTAGCCACATTCTATAGATAAAGTACACAGAATTTTTCTCGAACTGTCAACATTTTAAAGCAAAATGAACCTATTTTCTTGGAAGATGCTTAGGAAATTGCTTTTCGTACCCTTAAGGTTGTTCAAGTGGGGAAAAAACATAATTTTATATTTGTATGAAATAGTGTTAGTTTTGTACACATTACTCGAGAGTACATATACCTCTAACGGAAAAAAATTAGCTCATCTAGTTTTCCTGTAATGGCACTTCAAAGTCAAAATTTGCGTATTTTTACTTCATACAAAACTTGAAAACCAGTTAACATAATGAAATGAAAAAATTCATATCAAAAACTACGCGTTACTGTCTATGGCCTGTAGCATTTAAAACCCGTTACAAAAAATGTTTATGTTAAATAAAAAATTTCAAAATTAAAATTTTTTTTGGTACTTTTAGAAATTTATTTTAAACACAGAAATATTTTATAATGTGTTTGTATATGCTTCAAGCTGTAGACGGTGACGTGTAGTTTTGATGAGATTTTTTCCATTTCATTATATTTACTGGTTTTCAAGTTTTTTATGAAGTAAAAATATGCAAATTTTGACTTTGAAGTGACATTACGGGAAAACTAGATGAGCTAATTTTTTTCCGTTAAATGTTAATGTACTCTTAAGTAATGTCTACAAAACTAACACTATTTTATACAAATTTAAAATTATGAATTTTTCCCCACTTGAACGCCCTTAAGGATAAATAAATTTCCGCCCCAAACCCTCAGTCACTTCCAGGAAAACTTAGCGATTGAGATACACAATGATTCGAACACTTTGAGTTTAAGTGTCCTCTTAATGCAGCGAGTAAATAGAAACTTCACAAGTTGTGTAAACCATTCATACCTTGACACCCACAGAAACAAATTTCCCCATGTCTCATTTCGATTTCCTGCCTTAGTGCTTGCCCTAGACCAGTTTCGAACCTATATTTATTTGAGGCCCTTGAAATGTGATGACTTACCACTATAGTTTTGCAACATGGAATGGTTAAAACTTAATGCGCACAGTAAGGGACATTTGACCCGTTGGGCCATGCAAATGTTAGAATATGACTTGAAAGTGTGATATGCGAATGGCATGACTCACGAATATACAGACAGTCACAGCAGAAATGCAGTGACAGTAGAGACTCATATGGATGAGGAGATGGACCTGGAGTTGCCAGTGCTTGTGTTAAAGGATGTGAATTTGGCCATGTTACAAGGAGAGCGCTAAAACCTCGTGCCTCCGATTGAGGAGTTAGAGAACCCCTAGTCCTGACAAACACACTTGTTTGCTAGTCATCACTGATAATTTGAAACTTTAAGTTCTACATGTGTGCCACGATAACTCGCTAGTAGGTCACTTAGGCATAGCACGAACGACAGACAAGATCCGTATTCCGTCGTCGTTATTACTGAGAGAACTTGCTGGAACAAATATGAGTTTATGTTAGGAAATTACACGAATGTCAGACTAGAAAGAACTCGACGCAGAGAAAACCCGTGTTTCTGCAGCCCATCCCATTGGAGAGATGTTTGAAAGACTACAGATTGAACTTATAGGCCAATTTCCCAACACAAAATGGGAATAAGTTGTGTTGACTAGAATTGACTGTTCCACTAGATGGACCGAGACGAGAGCAGTACCAATAGGGAATGCACAAGATGTGGCAGAAGTTTTACTAGATTCGGTGATTTGTAGGCACTCGGTACCTCGTTACACTATCACCGACAGAGGTAGGGTGTTTGCTCCAAGCTTATAAGTGGCGGCTCGTGGGTTGTTGCCAGGTGGGGCTGCAGATAGTCGGAACTGTACACTCTCGACGAACGCGCAGTAGACCAACGACCATGAAATATTTGCCGGCTGCTAGATATTCTGTGACCACTCAGTAGTAAGGGGCACCTGCACATCAGCGTGACAGTGGCTGTAGAGTCAACCAGCGCACAACAGTTTACAGCTCTTGGCAACTGCAGCCCTACCTGGCAACAACCCACGAGCCGCCACTGTACATCCCTATCCGAAATAAAAGGTTTGTCGGAAATTTTCTACATTGTTGGCATGGAACTTCCAAAATTCTTGCCCAAGTGAGCCCAGATTTGCAGGAGGTAAAAAAGAGAGTACTTAGATATATAAATGTCGAAACCTTTTTATTTCTCGCAACAGAAGAGAGTGGTCTCGCCTTACCCTATATCAGCAGTTGTTTATTTTATCTGATTACCACTGTTTTGCCCTTATAATGTGTTAAATTAATGGAAAAAATTACATTAGACACGGGGAAACAAGCACCTGACTGTAAACGTATGCCTAATTTAAACTTTTTATTTTCTTTTACATAATTTTTTCTTGAGATGTTGCCTTCATAACTTTAATTTCTCGTTCCTCGAGACCCCTGTAATATGATTTCTTAATGGTCAAGTAATTCTTGACTGATTTACATATCAATTACTTAATATTATTTCATTTTTTGGTTGGAATTGGAGAAATTGAGGGATAAAACATAAAATGTTGTTCCAGCCAATTTACTGATCTCAGTGTTTGAAGTGTTGTGTGTTTGTAAATGTGGCTTTGAGTATTGGAGAACTAAGATCACTTAGTTGACTTGGTACATCTATCATCATTACAGCAATGTGGAAGATAGAAGAGAATGGTCATGTGAAAGTACTGGTGGAGTTGGATGATTATGATCCTCATACTGCAGGAAGGACAAGCTGTTGCCGAACCAATTCAAACTGGGTCCTGATCAACGAGGGTTGGTGTAGTGCTGGTGCACACTTTGAACCTCTTCAACGGGTGTTACATAAACTGCTTCTGCACCCTTAAATCTTAAGTTGTTTTAGTCACGAAAATGAAAGGATTGGAATCCCCCCTTTTTTTCATTCTGATTCCAGCAATAATCAAAGTATTAAAAATTGTTGTACAGGTAGAAACGACCTCGATATTTTGCCCACTCAGCATACAGTATTTTGGAATAAGTTAAATGATGTTGCTGGTGAAGACCTGGTCGAAACACCTTTTTCAAATGGGAAACACATAGGTTTGACATTTATTGGAGAGTTTGCACAGTGGTGCTGAGACATTGGCCAGCTGGAGGACCCTTTCGGGAACAAAAAAAATTAATGAAAAAATTTGAATTTATGGGGAAACAAATACGGAATGTGCATACCGATTTTTCTGTCTTGGTGAAACAGGTCACAATTACAAAAAAGCCATTACTGGTGTTTAACATAAACTGAGGGCAAGTTTGATAATGTTATAATGTTTTAGCACTCTTGAAAAATCAGTCATAACATAGTATCCACGCACAGAATTAGAAATTGCACAGCTAATTAGGATCCGGATGATTTTGGCAATGTTGGTGCCTACACAAACCAAGATGATACCGAGAGTAGACATTTTGGACTAGTGTAGGTCAAACAAGATAACCGCGGCTGTAATCACGCCCACCATATTAAAGAGAAAACCAAAGAATTTTGCAGAGATTCTGCGTAACGACTGCTATAGGCAAGCCATACCAGCTGAAATTGTTCCTTTTGAATTTTAACTTAAATACAGTCTGTGAAAACAGTTTGTGGAATTAAATGTGCCCATTTTAAAGTTGGCTTTGTATTGGCAGTATTTTGTGTCCATTGCCATTTCATTTCCTTGGGACAATAGAACTTTTACTCGTAATCATGACACCAATTTTGTATCAGTTAGTAATTATAACATCATGTCCATACAAGGTATGGCTTTACAGAATTGTCGGTCCCCAGACAGTCTTTGTTATGTACAACAGTAATCAGGTGGTCCCGTTCTCGTGGCCTCGTGCCCTAAAGCAGTACATAAAGGTGAGACAACAGAGCATTTGTCCAGAGTGTGTACTTTAAGCTGTCAAGTACGAGTACTGTTGATTATGACTTAGGTAGAGCCTGAGTGCTCTTTATAAAAATAGTGAGGGAACACTGAATTTGAAATGTGGCCATAATCGCAGTAAGACAGTCGAGGTATGAGAAGGCAAGGCTAGATAAGGTAACTGGGCTTTACTTCTCGTCGACAGCGAGGTAATTACAGACAGTAATACACAACTTGGTACAATTACAGGATCTGGGAGAGGAGTCGGCCATAGACTTTGTTAAGGAACCATCTCAACATTCGCCAGGAGCGAATTCGGAAAACCATGGAAAACCGATATCAGGATGGCCGGAGCCGGGAATCGAATCCGGGTCTTCCCGAATGCAAGTCCAACGTGTTACCGTTACGCATACACTGCTTTCCTTCGACTGAGGATTATTCGGAGCCTGAGTAGCCCAATTCGATACCTCATATACGTCATATAAATTTATTATATAGTATGTTATTAGAAGGATTATCCCAATGGTGTTTACAAATCCACTGGAAGACCATAACTTTAATGCGAGATATTATTAATCCATTGTGATAGTGTTCATTTAAGCTTTGTTTCTGTTTATAACTATGTGCAACTATAGTCGGGATAAGTACCTATCCTAGGGTTTCTGCCCTTAGTAACGATACTGTATGTACCCTAGAGATGAGCATTCCTGTGTTACTGTTGTGTACAAGTGTTTTTGTTTAAAATTTGGGTTGGATTTGTTTACAGTCCAAACAGAAGAGACCTGCTGAACTCTGCATGTAACCCCTTCTACATCAAGGTACGGAAGTCCCTCTGTCCAAAACCTCACACACATGCTAGGAAAGGAGGACACAATCAGAGCGACCTTTCTTGTTGAGCTGAGCCAGAAGCATGCTTAATTTTCTGTGCCTGAAGTGGATGTTGTGCACTCACCGCAATGAGAGTTTATTACATGAATCGTCGAAGTACAGCTTTGTAGGCTGTATGGATTGAAAAGATTAAAAAACAGTTTTGGTTGTGTAGCAAAAATTCGGCCCAGTCTACAGATTTTTTTATCTGAAACCTTGTTGTGACTATAAATCTAAAGAGTATTTGAATAATAAATTAATGGCACATGTTCTTACATGTCACTAGAATGGAGAGAAGTGTTGTCACACAACAATTTGTTCTGGTAGGACCTATTCCTGATAGGTAGGTAATTGGGCTTTCAATCACGTCGACAGCAGGAACATTAGTGATGGTGACACACAACTTGATACAATGACAGGAACTGGGAGAGGAATCGGCCATGGTCTTTGATAAGGTGCTATCCGAGCATTTGCCTGGAGTGCTTTCGGGAGACCACGGAAAACCGAAATCAGGATGGCCGGAGCAAGATTTCGATCTGTATAGTGTTGAGTACACACAGAGCACATAGGCATTAAATTTTAGGTTGTGTAAGGAAATTATTTGTTTTCCTATTGGCTTCATAATCAACTCCTAATCCCTTAAAAAATGTATAGGGCTTTTTTGCTTCATATGGACTGATTTTTTTTCAACATGCCCATGTGTGAACTGGTTCATTTTTTTCGGTGTGTTTCGAACTTCTTCAATGAGCAGTGAACATCAGTCCCAGTGGGGGAACTGTTGAGACACTAGAATTTTGTAGTTTAAATAAGGATACAATTTATTTTTCTACAACAGTCTACCAACTTACGTATAAAAATATACTTTTTTAATTGATATGTTGCTCGTTCCGTCTGAATTGGAATTCCCAGCAAGAGGTGATAGAGCTGCGGCAAGTGGTTCCACATTGAATTGGTTGGTCTTCGATATCAGATATGTACATCTTGACATGGGAAGTTTATGGCTAGATGCGATCCTGGATGTTGAAAATTAAAGATCACCTTGGTCTCGCGATGTTCGTAAGATGGAATGTCGAATTGCGCCTCCCATCCTTGCTTCATCAGTTACAGGGCTGACCACTCCGAGAGGACCGTCATATATGGCTGGTCGACAACAAGTAGATCGGGCGACATGGATGGCTTGCTTGCCATGAACTTGGAACGACACAAATGGGACTGCGTGTCACTTCGCTGTCATGGATGTGGCTCCCACCTCTGCCGTTCACAAGATGAGGTTTCCCGTGGATCAAGAGAGATTTGATGGAGCTCGCAAAGAATATGGCTTGGTGCCCCTGGTCAAGACACATTCCGAGGAAATGTTTATCTAAGAGGTTATCGGACTGTACTGCTGCTCAGTAAGTGAATGGGCCTCAATAGATTGTGTCTGTTCATTGGACGTCGGTTCGGGTTACGAACATTTAAACAGTACCTTACCTGTGGCCTTTGCAGATCTGTTGCTATTTTCAAACCATTCTAATTATTCCTGTAATCTGAATTAGTCCTATTTTGTGCCAATTTTCTTGTCGTTCCTCTTAAGAATGAACAAGTTTTATGTGTAAGTTCTATTGTATAATTTATGATGCTTTATTGATGAGGTCTTTTCTGTGTTTTTATAACAAAACATGTGTCAGAGTTCTCGTTATGATTAGGTGTTTGTCTTAAGATGGACGAAAAATAAACTCCTTTCCTGTCAGACCTAATGCAGGATTTTTCAGTAGAAAACTGTTTAATTATAAAACTTTGGATGAGAACCAATGTAGGTTCAGGAATCCGTAATTAAGATGAGTGACTAATAAGTTTTTCCTTCAGGGGTCTGATTTAGTAAATCACCATATACTGTTCGGGTATGCCATTGTTCTATATTAAGGCAACGTGGAGATCCGGCCAAGTCTTGGCGGTAAGGAGAGGCTGGGAACATGGGTGCTGGGGAGACCTTATGGTGAAGGGCTTTGTTTTGCTGCTGGATAGCCTGTGTTCTTCAACGTTCTCTACAGTGTTGTGATCAGACAACCCCTCGACAAGGTTTTACCAGACTCTTGCTTGAAGTGTGTACTCAAGTCCGCGACCAAAACATTATGAAGATGTATGAGAAAATTAATCGGAGGTTCTGTTGCACTGGAACACTTAATTTGATACAAAACAGACCAGTGTGGGTCAAGATTTGAATTTTTTGTGGACTTTCTTAATTTTAACACTTCATTAATTGGTAGAATAGAGGCAAGGTTTGTTATTTGTCTTTAAATTTACACACATGAAGTTCGTTTGATTTATTCGATTATGGTGTTGACTGTAAATTTGTGCACAACCAGCACTAGTGCTATGCTCTAGATCATTATTTCCTTAATTTATTTTTCTCTTTATTGTTTATCTGCCTTACCTTACATTTTTATTTGTTTTTTTTTTTTTTTGCTACGACTTTAATGTCGATAGTCTTTTGCCACAGACGGCTCACACAATATTGTTGTACTGTGTACATCAGCCTGCCTGCCTGCCTAGCGGAGGAACCTGAGTTACGACTCCCTGTGTGTCATTGATCCATTATAATATTCATTTGGAATAATTCATCGTTTTTATACTTGTCTGTCTAACTCTTCCAAGTTTATGTACAAACTATTTAACTTTACAAAGGGTGTCGATAAAGGCAGGGAGGGCATGTGGTGTTACACATTGTGGTTTGATGATGTTTAGAAACACAACTCACGGTGTGATTAGCTCCATGTACTAGCAGTTTTTGCATTCTGCATTGACGAAAAAAGTAATTAAGATTTTGTTCGCTGAAGCTAGAGCATGGCATGAGGCTTGGAAAGGAAGAACTGGTGTAGGTCGGCATGATAAGGCTCAAAACTTCTATACTTCCAGAAACTAAGTATTTCACCTGCTGTGAAGGAAACAACAATTTACTTCCTCTCCATACCATCGACAACATTCACAGTAGAACAGTTATTTAGTACTCTACGTTGTATGAAAACATGACTACAATCTACAATACAGGAAGATGGTCTTTTACGTCTCTGTATTTTTTGTATCCACATTGAAGAGATGAAAATCATAAATGTAGAATACGAAGCGTTGAACAAGCTTACTATCAGGATGAAGAAAAATACACTGCTATATTTTTCTGGTTAATTATTACATTTGTGTTTGTTTTCGATAGATAGGTGAAACAATTTGTACTATTCTGCAGGACTATATTTTCATTTAGACAAGAAATGCTTTTCTGTGAATAACTTATGCATAAACGCAATCTTCAATTTTAATAATAAACTGGTATTTTGTCTGAAATCTATGGAGTTGGTGAATTGTGCTCACAGTTTCTGGCTAAAAATAAAATTACTTTGCAGAAGTGAATAACTTTTGCTTTGAACATGTGTACATATCATTAAGTAATTTGTAATGTTCATTATACTATCAAAATTTTGCTTGTTAATACCGATGTTACATTATTATAATTAATTTATGGCCTTCCTCATCTAAATTATTTAAGATGAATGCACTTAAACTTTATGATAGTCAGTACTAATTCATAACATTGGTATACTAGAATTTTTTTATTCTTGTGTTACTGTCTTTGAGTAATATGATTGTCTGGCTATCACACTTCACTACACATTTAATTTGCGAACACGGAAAATTTCCTACTTCCAAATTTAGGCGTTGCCTAGCTAAGTGGTGCCTAACAAAGCCGTGTTTGCAATGGTGAAACGCCGATCACCCGGGAGAGTGTTTTACACGATGCTTAAACTTAAGCAGTTCCTAACTAAGATCTAGCATAGGATAGGTAGGTGAAACCTGCCATAAAAGAGTCCTTGTGAATATGAAAGTGTTTATTTTCTGCGAACAAAATTAGAAAGCTTGAATGAGAGTGATTTTCCTCTTAACTTAGCAGTGTTAATAATGTTGTATGTTTCCCTGGCAGCAGGCGTGTCACATCATGCTAGGTGGACAGCTCAATGTTTCAACCACAGTCATGGGTTTATCCAGAGGTGCTGCGATACGCCCGAGACGTCATCGGGATAACGCCTTTGCGTACATGACTCTTGGCAGGTATGAGTGAGGTAATATAAATTTTTAGACCTTTAGTCGTCATGTTGCACTGCCGATTGACGTCACTAAATGGGCCGTATAAAAGCCTCCTAACTGCGAAACAGGGGCAGTCAGTTTTGAAGAGTTATCTGGGCGTCTTGTAGGATCTTGTCTTTTGAAGTGCGAAGTGAGACCCGAGTGTGGTGTGGGTCGGTATCGGCGTCGACGCTCCAGTGGCATCGACGGACATCGTGAGAAGTTATGGGCCGCGGAGAAGACATCATTTGGGGTGTTGTGACGGTGCGGCGGAGCTGACAAAATGCTGCGTCTCAAGGATAGCAACACGGCGACGGTGGTCAGTGTCGAGGCTAAGTAACATCAGCGGGCTGCAGAAGGGACAAACAACACTTGGGGTGTTGTATCGATGGCAACAGTGAAGGTGTCGGCATGTTACAGATAGGTAGTGGGCTGTGGAGAACAACACTGAGGTGTCATATCGGCAAGAGCTGTAACTGGCAAATTAGGAGAGTTCGCTATCGGTCCTGATAGAAGAAGGTGCTAAGCTTTTGGAGAGAGACTGGTGATGTCAGACTCTACTGTGAAGCTTCAGCCACATACCAAGGCGTATAGGGCGAAACAAGAGGATGGCTGCTGCGTGTCGACGGACAACAAAGTGGTGCGCGACTGGAGTCGAACCGAAGACCTCAAGAGTGAAGTGGTGCACTCTGGGTGCTGCGCAGCACATGGTGAGCCATTAATACTTCGGCCTCTCAAGGTTGTACATTTTCAATGTTTGAAAGATTGATGATTGTTTACATGACTGAATTTTTAATGTGATTTGTAGTCTTTGAGTAATGGTAAATATTTTTATGCTTTAATTGTGAAGGTTAATTAACGTTTCTGTGGCACAGTTGTAATTGTAGGCATCAATAAGGGTGTTGTAAAAGTTATAGTTGAGTGCTGTTTTGTGAGCTTCGGGAGCTAGTAAATCAATAACTTTATTAAAATTCTTTTATTTCCAATTATAAGACCTCTATCCCAAATAACTCAGAGAATTGCCCACATGTAAAAGTTTTGCTAAACTTGTAACAAAATTTTGATTATTTCCAACACCAGCGCTACTAGAAGTGAACATTTTCAATGTCCAAACTGCTTCGCTACTGAGCAATAAGGCATCCGAGAGACAATCGAAGGCCTTTTTTGCTCGGTCGTCGGTGTACTTTAAAGCAAATATTGTAAATTAACTTTATTTTGTACTTGTGCATTCTCAATGGATTTAGTGTGCTGTTAATAATGAATTTCAACAACTGCAAGCACAAAATTGCTGTAACCAAAGTTGTCTTCACTGCTATCAAATTTCGTCTAAAAGTTCTTTAATTTTTGTTGTTATGTATTGTACGGGTAAAATGCACAGCTCTGAGAAGATATTTTGTTAAAACCTCAAAATGTTACACTATTTTTATGATTGAAAATAAATTATTTTTTTTTAACTTTGATATTTAATAACTTTGAGAAAACGAAGTCGTGAATTCAAGAAAAAACTTACATTCATTCCAATAACAGCATAAATGAAGAACAGCATGACGATGAGTAGCGCAACATATGGAAGTGCTTGAAATGACTTGATGAATGTCCACAGCAGAGTACGGATGCCTTCACCTCTGCTCAGGAGCTTTACAAGCCGCATCACGCGGAACAGCCGGAAAAAGTTTATTGAAATTATTCCAGATCCTGGCTGAAAATTTCAAAGAAATATCTAAGAGACACATTTTACTCTCAAACCAATGTTTACTTACCTAATTTATTAGCAGTTCCCTGCAACACTGCTACATGGAAATAACAATGTTTAGAAATACTGGAATCCATACATAAAAATTAGCGGCGATTTTCAGCGCCTACACAGTTATTATGTATTTTTCAGTGTTAGAAAAAGTACTGAAAAATGTACACAAAAATTATTAGGGACTCACACTAGAGCTACTATAATATTAACTTTATGCAAATACATATGTTACTTAATTTCATGCTGCAAGGACTTTCGACTGCATTCTTTACGAACTATGTGTTATTGGTACTTTAAAATGCAAAAGCACACAAACACGTTAGTTTACACAAAAACCACAAACTATTATAAATTTATTACACTGGTTGGCAGTAATTATTCACTCAAACTTAAAATACCGAACACAAAGCCATGTTAGTACTTACAAAGCTGTAATTTAACAACTAAAATACAAAATAGAGAAACCCGTCGTGTAAAAACTCATTTCCTACTGACTTTACAAATGTTAATACTAAAAAGCTGAAGGTTCCTCCAAGCTTTCATTATACACAATCACATAAAAATTTTCTGTAATGAATATGCGCAATAAGTATACTGGATGTTTTTCTACATCTGAATCTATCAAAATACATTGTAATGTATTTTTAAGATGGCTGCGATTTTGTATTCCAAACAAAAATATTTTTTATCTCCTGTTACACTTATTAATTCTAAATGAATTTCAGTGAACTTTTATTATTTCAGTACAGAAGACACGAATTATTAATACATAGTTTGTTATAAATAAAAGCCCTAACAAAATCAGGTTAGAAGTTATTGAACATCCAATGCAAACTTTATTTATTGACAGAATCCTTTAAACTAGCATCATACCAGATGCCGCCTTTTAAAAAGATGTAGTTTAATTGGTCGTGAGCATTAGCTGGTTCCGAAACTGATTCTAAATGAGAGGTACCCATAATACCTAGCGACATGATTGCAAACAGTTTTGTCTCTGCTTGTCAGGTGACATTTTGTTTTACTGATAAGTGCACATAGTGGAAAATATGCTTACATCTTTCCTGTCAGCACAGCCTTAAATAGTTGTAATTTATCACTTGTCAATTTCGATTTTTTTCATAAAATAAAATTGAAGTACATTTTCTACATTCGAAAAGCCATAGACTAAAGACTGTCGGTTTAATGAGTTGCATTTCACATTTGCCTACCAGATCTTGCTATATAACTACATGCTATACATTTATATGACGTGTAAAGGAGCATCTGGTTTTACCTTTTGTGAGAAGAATTTCCCAGATGGCGCTACGTTTACCTTGGGAAATGTGCATTCTACGTTCCCACTTTTAATAACATCTGCTATCATAAAAATATTGTTATAGATAATGATGAAATCTCTTGTTCAAAATTACTAGCAATGTCCGTCACCGATCCTTCTGAATCTATTTGTCACTCTTTACTGTATTGACTACAGAGGTGGTAGTAACTTGTCGTCTACTAATATGCTCATAGATATCAAACATTCTTCCACACCTTTCGTTATTTTACACCATTACCTCTCGCGTTTTATGCACGCAATCACTTGCTTTCACAAACGAATTGAACTCACCTGAATCCGAATCGCAACATAATTTAATAAGGCGACATTATCAGACGGAATTTTTTTGAAATTTATGCCGTCATTAGATAAGTCACTACGGGAACATATCTTACATTATTTGAATTAAAAGAACAAATACTGTTTGCTTAAACCGCGGGAAACTTACTCATTTATCGATATCGGGTAAATGTATTTACTATCCTTGACATAGAAACTTCTTATAAAGAATATTAAATTTCACCTATATAAAAATCTGGAAGCTCTACAAGGCACTTGGAAGATAAAATTTTTGAATTAGAACCCACGTGCTTGCACGTAGGCCTGGTGTTACATGCATGACACGAATCAGGTATTCAGATTTCCCACTTCGCCTAGGTTTACGTGTTCTTATCTTCATGCACTGCAACAAATATTCCATGTGATAACTCTGGCGTTTGTTACACACATTCTATACGCATATAACTTTCCCGAAAATACTCTCAGTAGCACCGGATACGTGTAAAATTAGATTTTGCCACAGCCATAACTCGTGCAAGCCCTTCCTGCGATGGTAAAAGTGTCTCATATATCCCCTTATGAAATATTTGAGGGTGAATTGATCCTGCTGTCGTAGCGATGTAGCAATATGTGTGCCCCAAACTATTAATTTTCATTCGAATATTCTGTCAAGATGTTGTTGGGCTACACGGTATTGGTGCGATGGTTCTCATTACATTTTTACTAATTTTGCTTACAAATATTCAGTGACACTGCTTATAATACCTCCAGACGGATAATTTATTGCAGGGTTGGCAAACATTCAGAGAATTAAAGTATAATAAGGCACGGTTCTTTCACATAATTATCGAGACCACCTGACCGCACATTAATACAGAACTAATGCTGAAATACATACGGATGTGTGTCAAAAAGATTAACTTTGTCCGAATGTGGCTAGTTTGAAAGTTAAATAAATGTTTATCATGGTAAAAAGCGCTTCAAAAGTGAAAATAATGTGTTGTTGAATCTCGAGCACAATCACACAGCAGCGTAGGGAGGTATACGTGGGTCGTAATAAATTGAGCACTTATAAAGATATGCGTCTAGAAAATTCATAAAAATATTATTAATATGACCTCACACGCTGACTTTTGGGTACAGTATAATCTATGCACTTTGAACTGTTACCCAAGTATCTTTGAAAACAATAACAATTGGCAGTAAAGAACAAACTATCCGAAAACAAAAAGTAACCAGGTTTCAAAAATACTCACTTTATCCCGAACAACGTAATACAATTACGACTTTAATTTACGTGGATAATTGTAAAACTATACCGTAAGCCAATGGCTCAGACATACGAGAAATAGTTAAAGAAATGGTCGTAGCATGTAGACTATTCGACTCGTATGGAGTGATTATGAAAACAACGAAAATCGAAATCAAGATTGCCAATAATGAAGTTCGAAAACGCAATCGGCTACGAGATTGGTGTAACAAGTGTACTAAAATGTGATATGTATTTAAACAATCTTGGTGTTGTATTACATATACTACGAAACGTGGGAGACTGGTGTAATAAACGGGAAGGAAATCATCAGTACTTGAGTGTTCAAGGGGCATTTCCCCTCCAGAGCTTGGAAGAGGAGCAGAGTTGCACCAGGCACTAAACAGGGTTGCACAGTGCACTATTCTGAGTTGCACCCAGCACTAAAGAATTATGCACTACCCTCATGTGAGTGGCGAGAGTAAAATTTAGGTGATGTTAATAGGAATGCACTGACTTGAGTTGTCAGCTGTCCAGCAGTGTCAGGGCGCTGAAGACCACTTGGATAATCGTGGTAAGACATCCCAGGCCAAGAGCATACATAGCCACTAGGGGAATCCCATGGCTGACGAATAAGCATAGGTGAATCTTGGCAAGACATCCCAGCATTGGCAAGAAGTCCTGAATAAACATTTGCCTGTAGGGAGACCGTGGTAAGACCTACCAGTAAAGGAAAACAAAGTATTTATAAGTACAAACCCACGACACACCCTGGAAGTGTGTGTGTCGAGTTGTGGAGAAGTTTGTAATCGCACATAAGTTTAGTGTAATTAACATAATTTATAACTGAATTCCGTTTGAACGTTGACTTATTGCTCGTAATTGTCACTACTATCCACGTACTTACGTCCAGAGAGTTAGAAATACTGTCCATGGTTTACGTTATTAACTAAATTGTTTAACGTTTGAGGTCAAATTGTAATCTCGTCTTTAGCAAATAAATGCATTATACGAAGAATAGCACATCTGAAAACACCTATTTTTTCTTTTAACTTTCTGCCTTATCATCACAAAGTTGTCAGTTGTAGCACTAAAACAGTACTTTACTGCACTGTTTGTGGATGTTTAAGTAACCGAGAGCAAATATCAGGAAGTACACATTGCCCTGCCATAACAATAGTTTATATATAATTTTAACTCCAAACCGAAATATCACCATAGCATGGAGCAGACACTACCACTAGACCACAAAACGCAAAGTAAATTCGTGGTTTAATAATTGGTTGGTCATAGAATCTTCTCTATTACATTAAAATTGTACTTATTGCGCTATTATGAATGATTAAGTACTTATATGTGCTTGACGCTATTTATACTGACACAAGTTTAATTTTTCGTACAAACTCGATTCCTATATCTTTGGTTTCCCGGCTCCGGTACGTATTACCGCAATTTATTTACCTATTATCTGCTAGTTTATTACGCAGATTTTTTTTTATTATTTTACTCTTACCTCACGCACCCATCTTTATTTTCTGTAATAATTTAATATAAATGAGTTACGCTATGCATAATAAGTTTCTCGATTAGGAATGATCAGCTCTACCAATATGTAAAAATTTCGTTTTAAATAAACAAAATATCCGTTCACTAAGATTTCCTATATTTGTAAATTAACCGCTTGTGAACTAAATTCTTTATTAGAGACTTTTGTTCCAATGTGACATAGCACAGAGTAAGTGTTAACGATGAATTGCAGGTAAATAACGGGAGTATCGCAAGAAAACCCTCACGTTCCTCACATTCTAAAATAACGAACGACCCCTCCGAGAATTGAACCAGTACTATGTGGTGTGAGACCAGTGGCCTCCATTATACCGCCCACTGCCTGAAACTAGGATTATGGTCTAAGCAGTGTCACATTGTAAACATGATGTGTAGCCTCATTTGGCATTATATGTCGCCCATTGTCGATCCGGGGTTGCTAATGTGCGACGAGTTATTATACATATTTATTTTATCCTTATTGCACCTGAGTTGGTACGTCACCAGAATGGGTTCCTCATACATTTTATCTACAAAGTGCCTTTTGCAGCAAGACGAACTCGGTGTTGTGATTTTTTAAACACTGTAGAGAAACAAACTGTAGCATCTTCGCAGCTCTTTATGCTCCTGAGAAGATTATCGTTTATGAAGAGCTTCTGAAATAATATCACTTGCTGCATATATGTTTTGGTATACAACATTTCTGTAATTGTTTACATACTAATGACGGTGAAAATGTGACGTTAATTAATCTAACATGCTAGACAAAACACTTAATCCGTCAAACAACATGCATTAAATATTACAAATTACATAATGCATTTTAAAATAAACGAACAAGACGTCTGTCGAACACAGATTACTGGACCGTACTTGCTCAAACTGTTCAACATTACCCATAAGAATTCGTTTTTTCAATGTATCCCTCCATGTTTCAGGAAAGAGCAGCACATATGAGTTCGAATGTTGTTTGCCTGTGCTGCCTGCATTGATCTATTAAAACACATTACTCAGTCATGAAGATGAAACATGTTACCTCAACAGCGCCGTTTTCCACACAAATGTTTTCTTTTGTTTTGGGCTGGTCTGCTCATTGCTTTGCAAAATATTAGAAGAGCTTGAAGATATAATCATTACTTGAATCATTGGTGTTTCTAGGACACTAAAGAAAACAATTATGTAGATGTTTACACAAAGATGGTTGGTATCTACATTTCATTATTATGTAACTGAAAAAGTACTTGTTTGCAATTTTGTAACACCTTTATGGGGTTATGGCGGCTAATATTAAATGAAAATACTAGAGATGGAATTGTAGCATAAAATGTATCTGCAGTATTACTGAAAGTTATTAGTTTCGACTGACATTAACACAGTGCTAAACGTTTTAAAATTTACTGGCTACAGAGAGTGTCTGCAAATATCTTTTCTCATTATTATAGCAAAATCTGCATACGTATATGTGACTATTCGACGAATAAATTATACTGGAATGATTTTTATTACGAAAATTTCTAAATCACAGATACAGTTTTGTAAAATAAATAAATTATAACTATACATGTGAAGCAGAACACGTAATAAACTGGCCAGATCTATAGTTAAAAGTTAAAAAGTTCAGTTGAATGTTATTAGTAACTATTTTAGTAAAACACACAGCATTCTCAATAGCTATTACTCACGTTCACCTCAGAATAAATGATGTCTATGAAGCTGCCCAGCACAATGATAAAGTCAAAGACATTCCAGGCATCGCCGAAATAGTTCTATAACAAACAAATGTTAAATTAAAACCAACACCTACAAAATGTTTTACATGCACACACGACGTAATCAAAAAATTTTTGTAAGTAATACTACAGTTAGGAAATTATAGAATATTTAAATTTGTATGCCGGCTTTTACTTCCATAAATATCCACCCAGTTTTTTTATTTAAATTTGTTTTTACGGAAAATAAAAGACTCAACACATTAAACACGTACCATTCACATGGTGATATTATTTACTGAAACTATACGATATTTACCACATGTGTGATGACATGATGTGTAATCATATAAGGTCTGGTTATATATATATTTATATATGTGTGTACTGATACACTAGTGCGTGTTTGCGCGCCTGCGTGTGCATTCGAGTAGAATGTACATTACACATTTTGAAAAAAAAAAAAATTGGGAAGTAATCCGAGGAAACAAAGAACCAAAATTATGTATCACAACACTTGCCGTGCCATAATGTATTCGTTTGATTGTACTTTCTTCAACTTAATAAACGCAACACAGTAGCATCGTGTCGTTATTGATACAAGTCACCACAAAGTGTAACGCCCGTAAATCAGTAAAAAGTCTTTGTAGAGTACATATATTTCTAGAGCAAGTTTTATTATTTAATTCCGGGAACATTTCTTAGCTGGTTATAACAATTTAGGTAAAATTTTAATGAATTTAATTGCGAAGTACCTTTACTTAATTATGCTCAGGAACAGTGATGGTAGATGGTGGTACTTATTGTGATATGTCATATAGTCACGGATTACATGTCGCTACCATGATTCTTAATGGTCCCGAATTAAGGAGGTGTTTAAAGAGTATAATAACGGTTCCTTTAAAATACCCGAATTCCTGTAAAATTTCACCCACTTCCCTCCAATTAATTTCTAGACAATTTTATCTTTAGAAACAGCCCAACCCTTCCTGACCTCTTACATTTCGGCTGTCCATAAAATTGATTAAGACTTACAGACTTGACACAAAATAAGTGGTTATGGGTCAATAATTTCACTTGTTAATAAATTCTCGGTAGCATTAAAAACCTGCACTAAATAATCGAACCTGTTGTTTTCAAAATAATTTGCTTATTGTACAATGATATTTTGATTAATAATTTCCCTTAAATTTTTGCTACTCCATCGCAACTTCTCGTCATTTTATAATGCTTGTGCAGTTGTATACTTTAGTGGGTTCTGGGGCAATGAGGTCTGGGATAGGATTGTAGAATTCGATGATGACGTCACAGATGCAATCACGGATGTCGTCTACCGCCCGCCATATTTGATGACGTCACAACCGCCATATTGGATGATGTCACTTTCAAAATTTCCAAAAGTTTCCAAAATTAAAAAAAATTCCAAAGTTTAAAAATTTAAAAAGCATACATTTCATACCCGCCATCTTGTTTTCGGCAGCCATCTTTTCCGCGATTCCTGTCATCAATTGTTTTACATAAATGTAGGCAACCTTCCCGAAGGAGTTAACCCCCCTCAAACTTCATAAGTAAAAAAACACATTTCTAGTAACATTAATTTAATTTAATCGATTTATCACACCTATATGGGCGCCTCCACCCTTCCCCAAGCTAATAACTTAAGCCAGACTCCTATCCTTGCTATTCCCGAATGTTTGCCAATACATCCCATAAAATAAAATTTAGGGGTCTCTCCGAGTCTTCCGAAAATTTGACGATTTATCATTCCAAACACACCCCACATATACCTCAATGTTAAACATATCTTTAACAAAATTGATTTAAGTAAATTACTATACCACACCTGAACGAGGCCCCTCACCCTTCCCCGTGCTAGTTACTTAATCCCTACAATTATTCTAGCTATTCCCAACCGATTTCCAATAAATTCAATCAAATAAATTATAGAGGTTTTCTCCGAGTCCTCCGAAAATAATTAGATTTTGCATTTCAAACACACCCCACTCATATTTCGTAATAAAAACATTCTAGTAAAATAATTCAAGTAAATAACCATATCAAGCCTGAATGGGCTCCCCCACCCTCTCCCATGCTAATAACTTAAATTCGACACCTATTGTACTCATCTACGAACAAGTTTCCATACATTCAATCAAATAAAGTGTATGGGTTTTCTCCGAGTCATCCGAAAATTTTTCGATTGTACATTACAATCTCACCTAGGTCATACCTCATAACGAATATCATATCATTAATCAAATTAAGTTAAGTAAATAAATATACCACACCTGTGTGGGCTCCACCTGCCTTAATCATTATTACTTAAACCAAACTTCTATATTAGCTATCCCCGAACATTTTCCAGTAAATCCATTAAATTAAACTATAGTAGTTTTCTCAGTCTTCACAAAAATTTTCGATTTTTCATTCCAAAACACACCCCACTCACATCTCATAAAGTAACAACATTTTGTAGTTAATTAAATAAACACATAATAAATCACACCTGTAGGGCTCTCGTGCCTTCCTCGTACTAGTATCCTAACACTGATTCCAATCCCAGCTATCTACGAACGATTTCGAATAAATACAAATATATAAACTATTGGGGTTTTCTCCGAGTCATCCCAAAATTTATCGGTTTTGCATTCTAAATACACCCCACTCACATACCATAATGTAGCAGTCTTTTTGTAGTAAAATTAAAACAAGGCAATAATATAACACACCTGAATGGGCTCCACAAACTTTCCCCAAGCTAATTACTTATACCAAACTCATTTACTAGCTATCTACAAATATTTACCATAAAATTCAATCAAATAAAAATATACTGGTTTACCTCGGAGCCTTTTGATTTTTTCGATTTTGCATTCAAAACACACCCCACTCACATCTCATAATGTAATAGCATTTGTTTGTAAAATTGAACTATGCAAATAACTACACCATAACTGAATGGACTCACTTCCTTTCCCCATTCTATTAACTTGAACCCGACTCATGTATTTGCCATAGCAGCACGATTCCCAATAAATTAGCTATAGCTATTTTCTCAGTGTCGTCCGAAAAATTTTCGATTTCGCACTACTTCCTAACACCACTCATTGCGCATACAGAATATGTATATTTTTAAATTAAAATAAAAAGCAACCAACTCTATATGCCTTGACTAGCTTCCTTAGTGCTCATCACATGACACTCCTCGCCTCCACACGATGACATTAATCTATACCACCTCTCCCTCCTCTACGAGTCAGCATCTACATGTGTACTACTATGGTGCATTACCTACCTTTGTACTTCCCCCGCTCCCCATCTCACGAGTCACCACATTCCTGAGACATGACATCAAATTTATGTCGCAACATGACGCAACTAAATAGTCGACATTCAACATCTTTCTCGTGAGCAAATTCAACTCCTCGCTGATTCAGCACACAACACGTTTCACAGTATGGTGCAATACTAACCTCTGAACTCTCCCCTCCCTCTACCCCCGAGACAGCACATTCCGGCGGCATGATACCAGAATGATGTCGCAGTATAGCATCACTCTGTATGTACCCCACCGCCTACCCCTTCTGTCATTCGTTCCCTACATATATTAGCATGTAACAAACTCCGCATGATCAGTCTTCAGCAAACCGCTAGCGCTTATGTCACATTGTTCCGATAGACCAGTATTTTACTAGCAAGCATATTCTCGACACTAATAAATACAATCCCATGTTAGAACGCTACCTGAATATCTGCATCTAGACGAGGATACCTGCAACTGCCTGTCTTGTGTAGAGAGCTTCAGGGATTGTGCTTCTGATCCGAACACACTGAATCGCGATAGTTGGTACAAGACGCCACAGCCCACAAACCTCAATTATCTACAATACCCTGCCAGAAAGATAAGGAGTTTATCGACATTTCGTATATTAGCCACAAATAAGTTTCTGGCAGTAGTATGCATGTCAACATTCAGGGATTCGAATCGCAAGGCACTTTCACCATCAAACAAGTGTTGATATCGGACAGTGACGATGACCTGTCAACCAATATCTTCACCTCCGAGCCACCCTGCCCCTGGGATCATCTAAGCCGCATCACACAACAGGCATACAGTATACAGATGTACAAAAACCATGGACTCAGGTGGGATTCCGGTGATATCCCTTACTGTAAGATATCCGACATGTTAAGTAGTATCATAAATGAAGATGTCCTTATGTCCGTCATCGGAAATGATCAAAAACTTGCATTACATAGCGTGTGCTCGAACAGTCTTAGAAATAGCAATTTGGCAGCCCTATATTCATAAAACTCATAAAAAAGTACCCAAACACACTTCACAACTGTGAGAAATCTCTGTTCTGTGCCCAGTATAACTCTGAAGCCATGAAACTTAGGTTTTATAACAACCCTTGGTACGTGTAACACTGGTGTAATGCTAACCAACAGTATATGTAAAAAAAGAACCTTTAAAGCATTGGAGGGGATATATTTTGTTAAAAGTAATTGTATACAATTTTGTCTGTAGTATTTATGTAAATAAAGAGATTTAACAAAATGTATTGAAATTTATATTTACCTTCCAGTGTAAAAGAAATTATTAATAGTACTTAATTATAAAAATCAAGCTGTAGAAAGGCAAACAATATATGTATGTTTATTATATAACATGTATTATTCAATTAAGAAGAGGGTATAAAGGAGGTCATCACTACACATATGGCACAGTGGTCTTGGGTATTTGAATTCTACTCTAATGGATCACGGCTCAAATCCCTGTCAGAGAACATGTTATGCATCACAACTTACCTACAGTATGTTATAAGTACGTGTTGAATTCAAAACAATCACATACAAATACATTAAGTACACAGATACGAAATATGCCCTGTTGCACTATTCCCCCTTACAACAATAAAAATTAATTTTCGAACGCAATATATATTTAAATACCTCCTCCATAACCCAAATGAATGTATAGTGGCAAAGTAATACATACTTTTCCAACTGCTCAGACGAACCATTTTATGTACCTAAACATTCACCCAATTGCAATCAAGTATCATACATAAGATAGGGAATACATATCTAGATTCGAACTTTTGCAAATACCTTGCACATAATAAAGCCAGCTAACATAATGGGACAACCAAGCATAACATACAGCCATGGAGCCTAATACAGAAAGACAACGAAACCCTCATGACAAAACTCAAGTATATATTTGCGAAGCAGGTAGCCTCAGAAAACCTCCATCCTTCACCAACCATAATGTATCTCTATGCACTCGGAAAACGGTCGTGACCTCTATACCACTGTAAATAAATGTTAATTTATATATGTGTGTGTTAAAGTCTTTAATATAGTGACTGTTGCATCATTTCAAATGGAAAAATTTATTTCGCTCCATTTCATTTAGCCAAAACAAGCAGTAAGCATATTGAATACAATCTCCTAGTAACATGACAGTTTTTATAAGCGTTAATGTAGGTAAAGTGAATTGAAAGGCTAAATGAATTCAATATTTGAAAAATCCTGTACTCCCTTTCCATAGACTGGATCACATACAGAGAACCGCATGTATGCATACACACATACAACTCCCACAAACCCACACATACACTACATCCATATACCCACCCCATAGACCCCACACCATACCATGCAAACACACACACTTACTCCACATACCCACACACCTTACACACCCTACTCAGTACACACACACACACACAAACACACACCAAACACCACACACTCCACACACTCCACACACAATTTCTGCACATACCCACACACTCCACACACAAACTTCATCCATGTACCCACACCCATAGACCCTACACTCACTAGTCAGGCCACACACACGCACTAAGGCGCACCACACACTTCACACACACTTCTGCATATACCCAAACACCCTAAACATACCACTCGCACACCCACCCCCTTCCAACACACAATCCACATACCCACATACCCTACACACATCACACATACACACCGAACACACACACTCACACTTATCCCGTACTACTTCATTTTTATTGGCAAAACTACTCATCGTCCTAGATAGTGCTTTGAAGGTGGCATCCATGTAGTCACCTCACTCCTTTAGAGTACACTTCTAGACGTCCACTTGTGGGACTTAAGTCTTTGTGGCTAATATACGAAATGTCGATAAACTCCTTATCTTTCTGTCAGGGTATTGTAGAAAATTGAGGTTTGTGGGCTGTGGCGTCTTGTACCAACTATTGCGATTCAGTGTGTTCGGATCAGAAACACAATCCCGGAAGCTCTCTACACAAGACAGGCAGTTGCTGGTATCCTCGTCTAGATGCAGATATGCAGGTAGCGTTCTAACATGGAATTTTATTTAGTGTCGAGAATATGCTTGTTAGTCAAATAATGGTCTGTCGGAACAACGTGACATAAGAGCTAGCGGTTTGCTGAAGACTGATCATGCGGAGTTTGTTACATGCTAATATATGTAGGAAACTAATGGTAGAGGGGGTAGGCAGTGGGCTACATACATAGAGTGATACTATATTGCGATGTAATTCTGGTATCATGTCGCAGGAATGTGCTGTCTCGGTGGTAGAGGGAGGGGAGAGTTCAGAGGTTAGTATTGCACCATACTGTGAAACATGTGTGCTGAATGAGCGATGAGTGGTTTTGGGGGGGGGGGATGAATTTACTCGCGAGAAAATGTTGAATGTCGCCTACAGAGTTGCGTGATGTTGCGACACCAATTTGATGTCATGCCTCAGGAATGTGGTGACTCATGTGATGGGGAGCGAGGGGAAGTGCAAAGGTAGGTATTGAACCATACTGGGACACATACAGTTGCTGACTCGATGAGGAGAGGAAGGTGGTATAGGACGATGTCATGGTATGGAGGCAAGGAGTGTCTTGTGATGAGCACGTGATTAGAATGCATGTGTTGACATGGGAAGAAACGAAAATTCTAAAGGCTTGAGAACATTATGGAAAGGGGAGGTATCTGCCAGTGACTTAATGCACGAGTACGTTGTGTACTAAGGAAGCCCTTATAAGCACATAGAGTTGGTTAATTTTTATTTTAATAAAAATAATATTTTCTGTATGAGGTATGAATGGGTTTAGGAAGGAATGCGAAATCGAAAAGTTTTCGGACGACTCTGAGAAAACAGCTATAGTTTGTTTACTGGGAATCGTGCTGGTATGACAAAGACAGGAGTCGGGCTTACATTATTAGCATGGAGGAAGTTAGTGAGCCCATTCAGGCGTGGTGAAGTTATTTGCATAATTTAATTATACAAAAAATGTTTACATTATGAGTTGTGAGTGCGGTGTGTTTGGAAAGCAAAATAAAAAAAAATCGGAAGACTCAGAGAAATACCCAATATCTTTGGTTGATTTAATTTTATGGTAAATATTTTTAGATAGCTAATAATGGAGTTGGGTTTAAGTAATTAGCTAGGCAAAGGGTTGTGGAGCCCGTTCAGGCGTGACATATGGTTTTGCTTGATTTAATTTTACTACATAATATTGTTACATTATGGGATGTGATTTGGGTGTGTTTGGAAAGCAAAATTGAAAAAATGTTTGTGATGACTTGGAGGAAACCCCTACAATTTATTTTATTTTATTTGAAATAGTTTGTAGATAGCTGGGATAGGAGTTTGTTTTAGGATACTAGTAAGAAGAAGGCATGGGGAGCCCTACAGGTGTGACTTATTACTTGCTTGCTTTATTTTTACTACAAAATTTTGTTACATTATGAAATGGGAGTGGTGTATGTTTGGAATGCAAAATCGAAAAATTTTTGGGAAGACTTGGAGAAAACTCCTATAATTTAATTTATTGGATTTATTGGAATATGTTTGGAGATAGCTAATATAGGAGTCGGATTTAAGTAATTTGCATGAGGAAGGTAGGGGGAGCCCATACAGGTGTGTTATAGTTATTTACTTAAATTAATTTGACTAAAGATATGTTATTCATTATGAGGTATGAATGGGTTGTGATTGGAGTGCAAAAGCGTTAAATTTTCGAAGGACTCTGAGAAAACCCATACATTTTATTTAATTGAATTTATGGAAACTTGTTAGGGGATTGGTACAATAGCGGTCGTGTTCAAGTAATTATCATAGGAGAGGGTAGGGGAGCCAATTCAGTTTTGATATGGTCAATTAGTTGAACTATTTTACTCGAAAGATTTTTTTTATTATGAAGCATAAGTGTGTTGTGTTTGAAATGCAAAATCGAAAAATATTCAGAAGACCTGGAGAAAACCTCAATACTTTATTTGATTGAATTTATTGTGAAACATCCGGAGAAAGCAAGGATAGAAGTCTAGCTTAAGTTATTAGCTTGGGGAAGTGTGGGGGAGCCCGTCCAAGTGAGATAAATCGATTTAATTAAATTAATTTTACTAGAAATATATTTTTACATAATTATGTATGAGTGGGGGTTGGTAGGAATGCGAATTTAAATAATCTTCGGAAGACTAAGGAAACCCCTACAAGAAGGTTGTCTAAATTTAAGCTTAACAATTGATGACAGGTATCACATATAATATGAACGCTGGAAACAAGATAGCGGGTATAAAATTTATTGCTTTTAATTATTTAAAAATTAAAAAAAAAATTTAATTTTGGAAATTTTTGGAAAATTTGAAAACTTTAAAGTGATGTCATTCAATATGGTGGCCATGACGTCATCCAATATGCGGCGGTGACGTTATCCAATATAGCGGCCGGTGGTGACATCGAATCCTACAATCCTATCCAATATCCCATTGTCCCAGAACCCTCTAAAGTATACTACTTTGTGCTCTAACCGATCTTATCTGCTTTTTTTAATGTTTTCATCGCGTTTTACAAACACTTTCAACAAAATTAATCATAATTAATTCATGTGACATGATTTATATTAACTAACTTGTATAGTCGATGTTTGTAGCCGATTCTTGTCTCCTCGGACCGACTCCTGCTGTCTACATTAAGGGGGTATGGAAAATTACGATGACGAGCGGACGACTGGATTACTTAATTTTCAATAATATCTTAACTACACCTCAAAATTCTATGATTTTTTTTGACGAGTAGATATTTTATTAGCAGACATTTTTTAATACGGCACTACGGGGTAGTATAATTTACTTTTGAGTAAATAACTAAAATTTGTTTTCGGAAAAATAAGGGCTTTAAACTACATCATCTACAGAAATGGATAACTGTCATTTTTATAAATTTTAATACGATAATATCTACGCCTCTATAGCAACAGAATTTAAAAATACTCGCGTATTCATTTGAAAATAATTTTAAAATCCGTAAACTCATCGCCCAGAAATTAATGGAAGAACTATAAAGGGATCTGGGGGCCTGGAAGCATAACCGGAAGAAGAAACGTGGCGGACGATTGACTTCGAGATCTTTTCCGAGAAGTCGGCCATCAGAACTTAAGCTGTGAGGAGTTAAGTAAGTGTCTCACATACAGGGAGAGAGCGATTCCTGGAGTCCTTCTCCTATGTGCCCCTTATCTATACCAGTCCTCCATTTCTATCTTAATTCTTTCTACATCCAGTCATTCTCATACATGTATATAAGACTATTACATATGTAGTGAATTGGTTGTACAATCTAGTTATTATATTCTTTTTTACTCTCACCCGACCGGTATACCAACTTAACTATCTGATAAGAGTCTGTGGCCGACCCACATTATGTGGAACGACCAGGTTTGAGGTAGGATCTGAAACATTTTTAGGCCAATTCAGAAATTATAACGATACGTTTCTCTGAAAATGATACCATTTTATTCATGTATTAAGTTTACAAAATAGATATTGCGACTGATATTTTAAGATAGGTCTCGCTCACGCTCACTTGGTTTCTGCGATCTCATACAATTCTTCATAAACACACCACGAATTTAATTCGATTGTCGTCATATTAGCCACATTTACGGCAGTGCTTAGTGGCAAAAATGTAGTCAGACGCTACTAAATAAGTTATGTAATGTAAACTCCTCTCCCGACTCCGTAGATTACTGTACTTGGCGATATGTGACGTTTACGATTTATAAACGTAATTGTAAACAGTTTTAGAACTGGTAGTTGTTGAATCACCATATTTGTGATCATATTCTGTTTTTTAACAATGTTTAATTGGTTTACATGTGTTTTGTTATATTCTTATCCTTTCAAATTATTTGAGACAGAACTGGCTAACGAAATTTTGACCGGCCCTACTCCTCCAGCATGAAACTCCCTAACCAATCCCTTTCGAAAACAATTACTTTTCTGCTTTATTACCCTCTTCTATTTTATATTATTCCGCTCGCTTCTTAGCAAGATGATTATGGTATGATTCTGTTTTCACACATGAGAAACACGGAGGAATATTTTGATAATAAAGTTTTCTCGTTATACTATAGTTTCTCTTCCTATTTTGCATTCTACAGCTGCTATACCTCATTGCAAACCACCCCCATCAGCACTCAAAACGTATTACTTTATAGTGCTGACCAGCCATCTTATTTTGTCTCCCTTTCTTCAGACCTTTTCTTTGGTTCTAGGACACACCAGTTCAACTTATGTGAGATAACTGAATTGTTCATTCTAAATGCCATCGATAAATATGAATCGATTAATATGAATAAGGTAATCTTGTTGGAACACGCATATTTTTCAAGTATCCAATTTTTTGTGAATTCGGGTAAAAACGTGTGTAAAATATGTCTGTAGTTTGTAGATTATTATTTTCGTTAATTGTAGGCCAACTTATTATGTTTGTTCTTTAAGTTAAATAAATTATGTCACAGTACTTTGTAGTGCATCATACTAAATGTATTAAAAACCACTAGAAATAAATGTGCATATTACAACATTAAAACATAACTTCTTTAAATAAGTACCAACATAATTATCTATTTAATAAATATCGTAATTGTATATATCACGTATTTTTTGAATTTATATCTGATCTATATTATTGCTTCCATTTTAAATTTTTGCAATCGCACAGTGGGCTATAATTTAAATTTTCCAACGCAGGATTAACATGGATTACTAACGCAGTGCTTCAAAAAGCAATGCTAAAGACTTGTATACATATTATCCAACGTCAAGAAAGACAAATAAACAGATGTCGGCATTTCATTCCAAATGTACATATGGTGACAACATACTTTTCGTGATCCAGTATTTCGGTTGAAAATCTCTGTCTCATCACATCGATTAGGAAAGCTCACAGATGTAGGCATTTTCATATGTTATTTGTGTAGAAGATTTTAATGTACTCCCGGTAGGAAAGAGTTAGAAACTTACATAACAGCAACTTGGAGACACGGGACGACACAGATGGAAGAAGAGCATTCCCGCGTAATACAAAGTAAACTATAGTAGGACGCCGCTCCCTCCCTTCCCCATTCATTGCTGTGACATTCCCAGACATAGGAATTGAGGAGTTTAATACGTGAATATATTAACAGAAATTGAGTTGAATACATCGCGCGAGTGTTCATATGGTTTAGTTTTAATTTATTCCCTGACAATGAGGTAACCGCTACATTAATAAACACACTTTACTTCAAATTAATAAACGCACTTCACTTTAAGATTATAAGTGGAAGCTTAAGTTGCAATTCTCAAGATAATACAGTGGATTGAAATTTCTTGGGCTAGAAGTCAATTTATATGAGTAAAAAGCGTCCGCTCGTTTCAGTAGTTGCGAGCGTTAGCAAATAACTACGAACTGTGATTCACAGGACAGTCAATAATTAGATAAAGTATCGTGTAATCTCTTTAAATAGAAGACGTCGTATTCACGAGTCGTTTTCGTTGGGCGGAAAAACTTTGAAAAAATTCGTCACTTTATTTTCAAAGAACATTAGTAATTTATTCGACTACTCTCACTTTTATTTCTCTGTCACTAGACATAGACATAACGAATGGTGGAGGGTAGGCATTAGTCAGCACTTTGTAATGTTATAAATAATGCAAGCACGCAAATTGCAGGGTGTAATGGGAAAGGACATCAATCACTGATTTCCCCGCGTTGTCTATGTATGACTGATGGTCTTTCAAATCAAAGCTATTCAAATATGAGAGGACTTACTGCCGGTAATCTGGCAATATGGCGCGGGGAAACGTTAATGATTAGAGCTTCCCCAACACAATACTGATATATCGGTGGCCAGTGACCCGGGTACGAGCCTGTTTCATGACAAACGTGTGACGAAAGATGACGGTGGTTGGACAGGACAGGATAGGAGCAGGCATAATGGTAAGCTCCACTTTAATTGAAAGCGTCATGGTAAGTGGTGCTTTTTTAACACATTCAAGCAACAGAAATGCATTTCCGACAAGACAGCTAGTAACGAGGAAGACATTACAATGTTGTGGAATTTTTTTGTGTTTTCTCTCCTTCGGTATCACGCGCACATATGCACACTCTCTAAAAACATGCATTGTAAAACTGAAGACAACATTACAGGTTGCTGGCAGAAAGAAGGCGCAATAGTATTGCATAAAGCTGTGAGCGAATAGAGGAGGATTCGATAGAGATATGAATGTGTCATAAGTGCCAATAATGGCGATATGTGTGATAGCTACGAAGGCGATACGCGCTGCGAAAAGGGAGACTCGAGCTTTCTAGCCAGGGTAATTGTGCATAGGCCATCAGTCGTACACCATCTAAGAGACTTGTCTTGTTCTACGAGCGATGTATTGATCGAGTTAAGAGACGGAAAGGTGCGTTTTAGATTGGTACAATCAACCAGCAAGACATGCCAAAATTCATGAAGAAATCTGCGATTTATGGGTGCAGCTCGTGGAAATTATACCATAAGAAATACAAGCAAGGCCATGCTCGAAATTTCTGGAGGCGATATAAAGTGCAGAAGTTTGAAATTATACTGAAGTAATACAGATACAGCAAAACTTCGCAGAAAAAAAAATGTACAAGATGCTTACACAATAATATTCGTGTGTAGTTATACAATCATTGTAAATGTATTATATGCAAAGTTCAGCGAGTCAAGACAACCCAGGCAGAGCTAATGTCACATGCACATAAGTTATCTCTGCCATACGGCACAACAATGTTGGTGACATAGCTAAACAACAATAGAATTGTTCTATTTTTCAGGTGGTCCTCAGAACACCTCAGGGTTATTATTTGTTGGGCCAATTAGTTGACTTATTTAAGGAATTCAGTGTACGTAAGTAATGGATGTGGTAATATTCCGGATTTGGTAGTGAGTTACCACGTAAAACTGCGCGCAGGTGGCATCAGGAATTGATGCTTTCACATGTGCAACAAGATAAGCAAACGCTAAATATTTTAAGAGTTAATACCGATCAGATTCCAGGATGTTTATGTTGACGGTTCACTTCTAGGATGTTTATGTTGACAGTTTATTACGCATGCATGAATGTAATCGCGGAAGAAAACTTGCTTTTAGAAGATACATCAAAATAGGCAATACTTCGGAAAAACATATGAAATGACAAGCAAAATACGTTAGTGACCACACGAATTATTATCATAATAAGAACTCTAGCTGTGTCTGCTTGCTTGGAATTGCATTGGGAATAAGTTAAGGACCAGAGTGAGAGCGCCGAAATACGTCCACAAAGGGCCTCGTGCACATTTGACCGTTTGGATGCAAACGATAATAAAAGTACTGAAGAATATTTTGAAAGCAATCTCATTTATACTGGTCGATATGCCCAGACAAATGCCCGTGGTAGAGAATTACAGGTAGAATCTAAATAAACTCTGGGCAATAAAGTTAAAGATAGAACCTCTGTTACGAGGGAGCCTTTCAGATATGCAGAAGAATGAAAATTCAATACAATGACAAGGCGAAAAAAACGCAATAATGACAGAGCAATCATTATTGTATGGCAATTGAAATGGGGAAAACTAAGTGCAAGTACGTACACAATACAGAAGAGTCAGATGCGGCTAAACGTGGACGAAACTATGTCTAACTTTATTTTAGAATGTGTCACACATGCAACGGTAGTTAGTCACAGAGTACATATATATTTAAAATGAAGTGCAGGATAATCATCTACATAAATGAAGATGCTTTAATAATGAACAAAACCGGATTGTAACAGTTAGTAATGGTAGCATGTAGAAGATACTTTGTGATACTCCCAAAACCTGGAGTAACACACGTAAATGGTTGCTACGCAGTTAGAGGGGACGCAAACAAAATTACGTAGAACTCATGAGACTTCCACTGAATCATATAGTTGCAAGAGATGAGAGGAACGAAGTCACTACGTCATCTACAGTAAGTACGACTACGCATTAACATAATGTCAAGAGAAATCTAAAACTACCATTTGTAGTAAGCAACATTACCACTTGTGAAGGACAACTGTGCAAGGTACGAGAAACACAACTTGTTTTGTGTTCGTAAAATTAAATACATTGGGTGGCAAATGTTTTGCGTGTACGAAAGGTGTGCACAGTAGCATACGTTAGTAGCCAATCAACGGCAGGCATCTGACAGAGTGAACCGAAATGACTCGGGGATTAAACTGGCAAATATTTATCACTTGTATTAAAGGCTTTCGGCAGACCATATGACGTGAAATCATAAACAGATATTTCAACACTTAGTTATTTACACTTTATTTTATCTGACCATGGTGACTCACACATATTCGACAACAGTATTTGACGCGCGAAAATGCGTCGCTCTACAGACGGCATCAATGCTAACGACCTCTATATTTAACAGATTCTGTAGGTATTGTAGAGCAGGCTTTACTTCCTCATTATGACGGTATTATGTTTCTGTAAATAAAATGAATATTCTTGTGCTGAACTCAACAGTATAACTGCCCTACAGTGTTTGTCAACAGTGGCTGGTAGCACGTTCACATACTTTGCGTATATAATAAGTTAGCTTATGTATACTAGATCGTAGCTCAACGTCCCCCCCCCTCCACCGAAAAGAAAAAAAATTCTGTTCACCTTCGTAGTACGAAACTTTATGATCTGAAAATATATACAGGAGTGGCTTACTGCTATTATTTTGCGTTGCCTATTCTTTAAGATAAAAATTATTTAACTATAATTCCGAACTATTTTCAACATGGATATTTTTTATTTGTTTATGAAAGATACGTTTCCAATTTTGGCATTTTATAGAACACAATATTGTCCGTATTAATTTGATTGTTAAATTTTTTTTAAATTTACTATTGTTTCGTTAGATGTCTACCACACTAAGGTTACGCACTGCTATCACATTTCCTATAAAAAAGGAATATCGGTCGCTAGTCTTTTATCGGTTTGTGACGCAGTACAAAAACAGTTTTCTTTGAATACCTATGTATTAGCCATAATAAACACCGCTAGCTATACACATATAAGAAAAATTCATATAACAACAATTAATTCAGATGCCATTAAAATAACTATTGCATACTTAACCAAATATCTTTTTTCTCACTAGACAAGTACAGAACATACACATGTTAAATCTTAATAGCAGTAATGTACCCGCGTAAATTTTTGTTTTTTACATTCTTGGGTAGAGTATTTACTGTAAGTAGATTTAATAGCAATAATTACGTTCTAAATACTAAATAATTATTATTGTATATTCAGTGAATGTTTGTACATAACGATTTAAAATATTTCCCAGTTATAAACTTACCTTGAACCGGAAGGCCGCAAGCTTGAACACAAATTCCATCGCAAACACTGTTGAGAATATAACATTCAGATTATCAAGGAATGATTCGTATGACTTCGGTTGGTTGTTGAATTTCATCGCCAGAGTAATCGTATTCAGCATTATGAGTATAAATATAGTGTATTCAAATGGCTGTGACGTAACGAACCACCAAACTTTGTACTGCAAACGATGTTTTGGAATGTAACGGCGGACTGGCTTCGCTTTAAGAGCAAATTCGATGCAGTTTCTCTAAAATAAAATAAAAAAAAAAACATCAGGTTAAAAATCTGCTCCGAATGCATTATTCAGAAACTTAATACTTTAACTTAAATATAAAAAAGGAAATGTGTTTATTTTGTCTCACCAATATGAAATACATTTCAATGAAGAAATACTGTTTTATACTTTCTTCTTATTAACTGTTACAAGGTGAATTAAGCAGTTCATTCACACCAATAAAAATAATTATATATTACCTCATTTCGTGGGTATATACTTTAAGACAATCATGATAACAGTCTGTGGCACAATCCTCCCACATACTTATAATAATCAGCAGTAAGTTATAATTTCTTCGCCTAAGCGCCATGCTGTTTAAAGGTATATCGAGTCAGAAAATATATTATATTTATTTTCGCAGGTTTGCCTATCTTCGTAGTAGTAAGATTACTTCATTACTGGCAAAAGTAAATTATTTTTGGACAAGTTCATTACACATTTCATAGTCACAAAGATGTTTACTTCACTGTATTTAAGTAAAATATTGTTTGCAATATGTCCGATACATATTAGAAAATTTAAAAAAAATTGTAGCCAAAAAATAAGAAAATATTTAATTCATGTTACAACATAATAGTTCAAAAATAAACATAATACTAATTTTTTTGCTATTAAATTATTTAACGAGCTTCAAAATGTATAAAATCGTTGACATAAATACAGTAAATTACCATCCTTGTGACTATGAAATGTGTAATGAACTTGAACAAAAAATATTTACATTTGCCAGTAATCAAGTAATCTTACTGCTTTGAAGCTAAACAAACAAGCGAAAATAAATTTAATATATTTTCTGACTTCATATACCTGTCACGGGTGCATGTGACTGACGTGATCAGATCCTGTATTCGACTGACCTGGATATCACTATATACGATATATCACCCTACTTTCATTGCAATTTGAATTACACATCTAGTTTGACCGTAACAAAATACATGTTTGGTTTTCAAGCCAATTATTTTGTTGGGCATTTAAATTTTTTTGGTAATTTTGTTTCTGTTGGTCATTTTGCTTTTGCTTATCATTTGGTTTTTGTCAGTCATTTTGTAATGTCAGTAATTTACTTTTAATTGTTTTTTCTGTACTGTCAGATATTTTGTTCAGGTCAGTCACTTTGCTATAGTCGATAATTTTAATTTTTAGGTGTATTAAATACGGCAGTCATATTGTTTTAACATTGGTTCTATAGGGCATTCGGTTACAACAAATTTTTGTCATTGACGTATGTCAGACAATTTTTTTTAATCAGACATTTTGTGTTATTTTGCTGTGACTGGAATTTTGTGTTAAATAATTTTTATTATTTTCTG
Organism: Medauroidea extradentata; assembly: GCA_003012365.1. Taxonomy (NCBI): domain Eukaryota; kingdom Metazoa; phylum Arthropoda; class Insecta; order Phasmatodea; family Phasmatidae; genus Medauroidea; species Medauroidea extradentata. Next base: position 95,695 of record PNEQ01003797.1, read on the forward strand.
GCTGCAATATGTTACTAGCGCCAGCCATTTTGTTAACTCTGCTGTTTGCTACGTGTCAGTCCTTTCTGGCAGTCTCCGGCATCAACAGTTTTGTTTCTTTGGTTCACTGGCAAGGGTGCAATTATATAAAACCACTTTTGGTCTCGTCATCTGCTACGTAATATTTGAGTTTGCAATTTTGTTTGTTTCTGGCATATCTGGATGCTGTTACCTCATTCAGTAATGCATATATGCTGGTAAATGCTATGTTTAACTAAAAATATATTACTAAGAATTAAAGTAGTAGTTATGGATAATGCTAATTGAAACATTGTAAGTTATTTGGTTTCGAGATGCCAGAATTTTCTCTGTGAAAATCTTGTCTAACGTAGCTATCAGATTTTAGAATCTCGAGCTATGTTGTGAGTATGCTATGGGAAAATATAGGGTTATTTGGCTTTATTCAGTAGCATCACGTAAAACACTGAAATGAGTAATATTTTACGAAATTACTATCTTCTTAGCGGAAAATCAAGGGTTGCCTCTAAAAGTCTAATGAAACACCACGGTGATTCGAATATCTATAAATGTTCATAGAAGCATAATGTTTAGAATTTCACGCCAATGTTGACTTTACTGGCACTACAAGTCCTCCAGAGCTCCAATAATTTTCATTGGATCTGCAATCATTATAGCCACGCACAGGTCGCTAACCTGGGGCGTGAGAAAATACTGTCAGTAAATCTCGGTACCCGTCAACGTTATCAAGATCGATTGTCAACAATACCAATGTCACTAAACCAGTAAAACAAGAAGAATCAGAACACGGAGACTAAATTACACTTAAGTATAGGCCTACTACGAAATCTAAAATAGCATCTTCCTATTGGAATTTCAATAAATGGTGTATACGTGCTGCTGTACTACCTTCTCTGTAACTTAAAATAAATGAACGCTTGGTAAATAACACGCATGCAGTTTATACGTAGTAATATAACAGCATACAGTTTGTACATCATTCAGTCTGCAAGTAAATAAATATATATAGTTTCGTGTAGAAATATTCTACATCCAACATTTTACCATACATTAAACAGACAACTGATAATTATGAAAGTCCCAAACCATTCTTAAATTTATTGTAACACTTCCAACAAATAGTATGGATACACTTATATTCACTGTATTCAAATATGATAAATTTCGTGATAAAGACATGTCACGAATATCAATAAGTTATTAGGAAATCATTATTAAAGTAAAATTTTATTTTGGTTACATAATTAACATAATTTACATTAATTTAATTATAACAATTAAAAAAATTATTTTATATATTCTTCTTCTTACCTGATTCTTGTCTAATTCGCAGTTTTTATATTCTTGTTCGCCTTCATTTTGAAATGTCACTATTACAAAACCTACGAATATATTAACCATAAAGAATGCTATTATAATTATATAGACGATATAATATGCGGCCACTATAGGGCGGTAGTTGTGAATTGGTCCTCTGTTTTCTTCATTGGAATCGATAGACACGTACAGCAAACTGAAACAAATCGCAGTTATTGCATTAAGTTGCCTGGCTCTGCAATCATGTGTTTCTTAACAACTAGAACAGGGGTATAAATTTTTACCATAATGCTTTTAACATAAATGCAAACAGTTTTAATATAAATTGCATTTCACTGAAACTTCAACAATAATGACGTTAACTATAACACAAGAATTTAATTTATTGAAATCCACAATATCAGAGGTGACCAATTATTACTGCAGTTTTGTGTGTCTTAAAATACACGTGGAAGTATGTATTGTGCATCTCAAACGAATGTGGCAATAACAGATGTTGCAACACACAGTTCTGAGAGATAAGAACTAATTATGTGGGGTATTTGAACTGATATTGCATTATTACGTTACGAATATTTACCCGTTGAGAGCAAGCATGTCATATGTCAATGGACCAAACATTTAATTTTTGCTAGAAAATTTTTGCTCCAGCTTGTTTCAATACCTTATTAGCACACCTGCACATTTAATTTGTTATTATTGGCTGTGCGTGGGTACAAATATTTCTCAAAATTTACTCTGTTCATCGAAACTAGTTTACTGCGACATCGCAAGTCTGCGATTTGCAGGTAGACCCACAATACACTGGGAGTTATTGTCCACTGACTATGTGAAAGAGCGGCAGATGTGCACACAAGGCATTCAAACAAGCTCGTGCAAAAATATTTCCGCGGTAACTTCCAGTCTCTAACTCTGGCGAGCCAGATATGGTCCAACCGTAACCACTTGTTTTTAATGTGAGCGATATCCGGTAAACATGCAGGGCAGTAAAGCAGTGCGGTATGATGGATAGGGACCCATGATATTCGCGAAAAGAATTTTGCAACACTGTTTCAATTCCTTATGTTCACTTCTGTAGCTATGCTTCGTGGTTATTGCCATCGTGTCTTTGTGTAGTGGCGTCACTTATTTGACTGAGCCAATCAGGACAAAGTTACTGCGACACCACACGCACGTGATTAGCGACTAGAAACCAATGCCACTAAGACTTGAAAACATCCAATGATTGACTATGAAGTAGAGTTGCAGGTATGCATATAAGGCATCAAAACAAAGTAGCGCAAAAAATTTACGCGAATATCAAGTGTGTCTTATGGTGGCCATCGATTGAGAAACGTCTAATGGTAACAAAATGGGGCACACCATTTTCGAAATATTCCATTTGTTTGTAATTTGCTATTTGTTTGCATCAAAGTAATCCTGGAACAGTCACTTGCTCAGCATTCGCAATTCTGTATATACATATATACACTGTATATATACATAGATATACATAAACTTAATAATTACGAATTTATTTTATTCGTATTAATTTGTGTAGATAGTGAATACAAACCTACAAAAAAATCCAACAAAATTAGGACAAGTGATAAATATAAATAAAAAATAAAAATATTTGGAGCTTCTAGAGAGAGAAACAGAATGCCACTGTCAATTAGATTAGTTGGTTTTCAGTTTGTTAGAATATATAGGTCATTCGGGATAAAGTGAGCACTAAAGATTTAACTTTTGAAAAAAAAACTAACAGTGGCTGTGTTTATGTTACCGTATACTCTTGGCGCACGAGAGCGCAAAATTAAATTGTCATGTTGACAACGGATAGGGAAATTAGTTCTCACGACTAGCGTGTTTGTTTCAAGTAAGGCTCCAAATATCTGGCATTCTAGTAGGCAGATTTTTTTTCGCGTATTTAATTAGTTACTATCGTCAAAATAAGTCATTTACTTGGAGATCATAAGTACGTTATCAATGCATCGATAAAGTAGTGTGGCTGATCAGGTTCCTCGAGTCAGTTCAACTGCGATGGTGCGTGAAGCGTGCTTCAAAGCGAGCTGTGAATGTAGACATTGAAAACGTTTCGTTGTTTTATATCTGATCTAATTTTTTTTTATTTTCAATATGTTACTGTAACAGTGTCATGTATTGTATAAGTGTGTGTGTGTATAATGTTATGTTTTGTTGCAGTGTTTTTGTTTAGTTTGTTAGTGCAGTCATGAGTTCCAGCAAAAAGAAACTTACAAGTAGCCAGCGTCAACAGGACGTTATTAACTGCGCCTTTAGAGTAACCAAATGACGCCTGGCAACATCATCAAACCAGTCTCATTTTTGCTTTATATACCTGAGCCAACTGTCTGGAGGTAAGTGAAAATAAATGTTCAAGTTACGTTTCTGACATTGAATGCTAACCGCCTAAAAACCAATAGTTTAAAATTTTGCTATAGTTACAAATTAAATCCGATGTTACAACTATTGACTGGCGATATCAATATTGCTTTATGTAACGACTAGCCATACTAGATACAAGTTTTAGACGAGGCATTTACGAGAAACTTTAAAGCAGTATGCCTAACCTGTAAATCACAGTTGCAGTGACGTTAGGCCTGATAAGAAAATTGAAAACCTTGCCGGATATTGTAAAGAAAAAAAATATTGTGAAACCTTTTCTTTCACTTTAATAAAGGATGAGATAATATAGGAAAAAGTCAACCAATATCTCTATTACTAGAGCTACTGACCAAATGGAAACCAAACGCCTGTAGAAGTCATAAGAAGTATATTTAAACAGAATTCATATGATAGGAAAAATAATGACTTCTACAGACAAGTCAGGCAACTAAATAAATAAATAAGCAGGAATTATGATAGTGTATGAATGTTCAAAATTACGTTTTTCTACCGTGAC
>PNEQ01003798.1:0-13141 GCA_003012365.1 Medauroidea extradentata
GTCGGCCTACTCTTTGCCTTCACCGGTCTCCTGCTGGGTAGGGGCGGCAGTGCTGTCGGCCTACTCTTTGCCTTCACCGGTCTCCTGCTGGGTAGGGGCGGCAGCGCAGTCGGCCTACTCTTTGCCTTCACCGGTCTCCTGCTGGGTAGGGGCGGCAGTGCTGTCGGCCTACTCTTTGCCTCCACCGGTCTCCTGTTGGGTAGCAGCGGCAGCGCTGTCGGCCTACTCTTTGCCTTCACCGGTCTCCTGCTGGGGGTAGTAGCGACTGCCCTGCACAGTAATTCTGCAGGTAGAGTGACGGGGGCGGCAGTACTGCCTGGGGGCCGGCAGATTGTCGCGATGGCCCAGTTGGCAAGGCTGCCAGCTCGCCCGCACAGCGCTCAGACCAGCTATTAATACCGTGCTGCGCCGTGGCACAAGACGCCCGGAAGCCGCCCTCGCGCCGGAAGCTGTGTCGCAACTTCTAACAGGGGCCGTCCAATGTGGCCTTCCTTCCTGGGGAACCACTGCTACTAGGCGCTACACGGGGCAGTGGACGGTATAGCATTGCTCTATCTATGTCTCTGCCTTAGGCACTACAGCCTCCCCTGACAACATTCTACACTCACTGTGCTTTCTGTAATTAGTTCCACACTAATTCCTCCCTGGCCCTTCACTGATATCAGCAAGTTAGCCATCAAGGACATGATCAACGAAAAGAGGGTAAAAAAAGGGGGGGGGGAATTTATTTCCTAGGTTGAGGCAGAGAAGGTAGGTAGCTTGATATCATATGAGATTTTTTTTGTATTCTAAGAATTATTTAGGATCTAGATTTTTTTTCGGTGGAGAATAGTTTCATAGTTTTAATTTAAAATATCCTAGATAACTGGTCATTTTTTTGTGTTATTTCCCTCTTCCCAATTTCTCCCTTTCTCTATCGTCTGAAGAACTTTTCGCCTATACAATTAACATATGTATAATATATTATAAGTAGACTACTACCCTAGAATTTTTAGTAGACTACAATATGTTCGTATTGTAGTGTTACCACTAGGTGCATTTTATTCGAAATAAAGTAGTGAATTTGTAAGTAACATTACTATTAGTTTGAGCGGTGGCCATATGTTAGCCGTCACCTACAGGACACTGTAGTATATTCCAAATAAGCAATCTGTTTAATCAATAGTAAATATACATAATTAGTTTTTTCCTGAAATGTATTTATAAACACAAGTTACTTTAACTCACTCTGTGCTGTAATGAAATGCACAACTTTATATTTTAATAAAATGTTTGGTGCAAATATGACACTATGGCAAAATATTTACCATGCTTCAATGTTGCAAAACTGCCCTGTGTTGGATAAAACTACCAAAACCTATATATTACACTTAATTCGTTATTAAAGAGCAACGTACACTCTTCCAGTGGAAAAAATAATCGGGTCTGCTTTGGCCCTAAACAAGAGCACCAAAAGGCATTGCAGATATATAAGTATTCAGTATTTTAAGACCTATGGAACGAAACAATAATGTTAAAAAATATATGGATCAATCGGTGTCGTTAGCTATTATTTTGGGGGAAGGGGATGTTTACTATAATTTTTTATACATCTGATTTCTGTACATTATAAATTACTTCATTATTTGTGACAATGAATTGCGTTAACAGAAAACCAAATTGTAGGTATTTATACATAAAATATCGCATGGAAAAAAATTTTGTGATAAATAATGCGAGAACAGGGCCAAAACAAATACAAAATATTAAAAACTACTGACGTGGCATGTTGCCTCGTCCCCTCCCGATAATAACGCCCATGACTGATCTCAGGGCTCACATATATCATGTACTGAGATACTGGAATATATCCAACATATTTAGTAGCAAGTATATTCCAAGCAAAGTAGTATCCTGTTCTTTGTACGACTGGACGACGGCTATACAGCACAGTTCAGCAGCTTACTCACCCGAACACACTCCATGATTAGGGACCTTAAAGTGTTCATATTTTCTTTTGGGCGCAAGCTAGAATTCAAACTGTAAGTTCGTGTCAACTAATCATTGACTTGTGTGACACCTCATTGAAGACACTCGGCCAGCAGTAAAGTGTCGTGTAAATGCATGTACAATCACGTGGTTACTACTGTCGGCAGCAGCCAATGAACAGTTGGTACTGCTCCTCAGATGAGCACACAATAACTTGAAGTTTGCACACCTCTACGTATAAGTAGGGAAAGGGATGTTTCGCTAGTTCAATGACCTGTATGTTATAATCCACTATCCTGTATATACTTAAGTCCTGACCATTAGTCCATTAGCCGCTACTCACTGTGCCAGTAGACAATCCACCAATGCACGGGGCTTGAGAATGTGAGGAGAGATGGTTACACACGACAGTACACAAGTGCAGGAACTGGCACTGAAATCATCCCTAGCATTTGTTAAGGGGGAATCACTACCCGCCATTTTGCAAGCATGAAACTTCTGCATTTAATTCGGCCTACATATTTTCTATAGTGTTCTATGGTTCTACGAGGCAGAGGTAATAGTTTCTTACACTGTATACAGTTGGCATTACTCGGCTACTATTGGTGATTCTATACCTGTGACCATCTACAGAAAATAATGGCTTACTTCCTCTTGGAAGGTTACTAGCCAAAAACTAAGAAAGACAGTGAAGGTGGTAGCGCTTAAAGAAGTAACCTAACAGCTGTGATCTGTCAGGCGGGGAATTGTAATAAATCTCATCGAATGGTGCTTGCAGCGAAAACTGAATAATTGGAAGATGACAGGACCTGATCCCCTCCGAGCATTCTCCTGGAGCGACTTGAGGAAGCCGTGATAAACAGACATGAGAATGGCCGTAGCCGGAAAATAACCCAGGACCTCCAGAAAGCAAGTCCAACATGTTACTATTGCACCACGTAACTCGGTAGAGCGCAGAGACTCATTACTATGACTGTACGTCACACGGAGCGCCTCGTGTAGTCATGTGGCATGAACAAGTGTGGTGCGAGTATCAAGACCCGTCTTTATTAGTACAGACCTTGCAATATCGCGGGTTTACCAACCTGTAGGCTTGCCTCCAAGCGATACCTACAGATCATGGTTAGAGATGGTGAACTTTCGCGAATGCAATGACCTGCATCTTAGAATCAAATATCCTATACATACTCAAGCCCTGTCTATTCGTTCATTGTCTGTTGTTCCACCGAGAAGCAGCTAGTGGACAAATGGTCGGGACTTGAGTATGCATAATTAGAGATGATGGTTTATCGCGGGACTTTTGACTACTTGCTAGACCTCAACGTACGTTCGAATTATGAGACGATGACTGGCTTTCTCTTGTACGTGGAGCTATTGCCCTATTCGACTGAGCCAATAAGAATCCCGCTATTGTAATATGTGATGCATGTAATTGGTCGGCAGACAGCTACGTTGTGTCAGTGTTTTCAAGGCTATGTTGGCACAAAAATGTTCGCGATATACCACTATCCGTATGCATAATATATTTGATTCTAACGTTCAGGTCACAGAATTCGCGAAATTTCACCAACTCGAATGATGGTGTATCGCAAAATGTTTTGTGTCAACATGCCCTTGAAAACACCGCTGTTCCTTGCATTTGTCAACTAGCTGGTACTCAGTGGTACAACAGTCAATGAACGAATAGACGGAGCTTGAGTATGCATAGTACAATGGAGTCTAGCCTACATGTCATTGAAGTCACGAAATTTTCCAGTCCCTAGTGATTGGGTGATTAACGTGACACAACATAGCTCTAAGCAGACTAATAGCAACCATCAAATATTACAATAGCGGGATTCGTACTGACTCAGTCAAACAGGGTAACAGCTCCAAATACAATGTTGTTATGCTGAACGTACGTTGAAACCCAACAAAGAGTCAAGTTTTTCCGCGATAACCTAATTTCTAGTTATACCACATGCAGTCCCCCAGTAGCACATGTCTCGTCTGCCCCTCCCGCCCCCATAGTTACGTCACTGACCACATGAGTGGACCTGCATTCTTTATTACTGGTCCAACAGCATCTAGGAGGAGTCAAATATGTCTAGAGACAGTTGGCCTAGTTACATTAACACACAGTTGTTTCAATTTTAGCTTGTGTCCAAAAGGAACAAAGAATATTGCAGGTCGCTATCTACCGGACATGCACACATATACTGGGAAATAGCACAAATATTTAGTAGCAGGTGAATTCCAAAACAGTGTAGCATACTTCGCTTTGTACTACTGGACGACGACTATATAGAACATGTTTACACACGTCCAGTAGTGGCGCTCCAGAGTAAGCACTGACCCAGTCAAATGGGGACTCACCATTAATGAGAGGCGATAGGCAGGTTACTTCCTGAAGCCTAGCACACGACTTTCCCCGCTCTGGGCATGCTGGTGCGTACTATCTGGTCTCAATATACCGGAGCCTTGCTAACAACGTGTGCGTATATATTGCAGTGGTGATGGCGTTGAGGCTGGCGACACACGCAAGGTCGCTTGTAGAGAGACTGGAAGACAAACATGGTGCACACTAGTGAACATGCTGCCACTTCTACTGCTGACCTCCACCTGCCCCCGTCTACTCTTAACTTGTGCGTGTATATACTCCGACCATTGCTAGCTACTACTACACGTCTTTATACTTGACTTGACCAGTTGGGCTCCAAATATACGTATTATAGCCAAGCCTAATATACTTCCAGGCAGCAAGGGCTATCATTTACACGTGTGTTAACAAGCACATACGTTCGATATTTATGCAATATAATCTGTTAAAAGGTTCCGTTAATGTTATAATTTAACAAAGTATGTGTAAATATTTTTTAAAAGCCCAAGCTGGCAATAACTGTTTCTCTCTACGAGAAATCCTCACGGTTTTTTTTGCACGCTGGAAGCAGTAGAGACGATAATATTGTGCACGTCATTACTATCAAGTATCTGGTCTATGCACGGAGCACTTAACTGGCACTAAGAAGCGAACACATCAATTTATTCCTGAAATATGGTGTTAAGTCAAGCGAATACTCATGTTTTATTATCAAGTTGCTAGTTTTCAACTACAACTGTTTTCAAAGCCGTTTTCAGTCATTTTGCAATGACGCAAAATCATGTTTCTGATAGATATGGCCCATATTTGTTAGTGTAGAAGAATGGTTTGAAGTATGTTTTCTAATACAGATAAATAAGTTAGTTGGAATAAGTTACGCCGTTTCGTGTGAAACAAAACACTCGTGACATGCGTTCATGCACTAGACGACCTCTCTTCTAAAGGCTCCAGTTCTCACCTCGACGTTGATACGTTTGGTCAGTATGTACGTTTACTGTATAAATACTCCCGCCAGCTTACCAGCGCTTGAATTGTGTTCAAGTTAGATTACTAAATATTTTTGACAACACTAACTACATCGCTATTAATTTAAGAAATTCTAAGCGCTAATAAGAAACTTAATTCATGGGAAAATATCGACTGGATTCTAAAATCACAAAGATACAAGCAGGCGGTGGATTTTAAGCTATACTTACCAAATAAAATTATATGGTCACGATTAAAGGCAAATAATATCAGTAAAGCACTGCACGTCAGTGACATGAGCTCCATATATCATACGCCTCACATACAAACCAGCCTGTAAAAGGAGCTTTAAAGGGAAACAACGTGCGACAGAATAAAGCATAGATACTGGAGTGAAGTTAGTGTTGACTTCTAGAGTTGCGAGCGGCAAGCATGAGCGGCACAGACTATAACTTGACTGCTGGTCAAGATGAACTACATGGCCTCTAGAAGGGTCCGCCTACATCCGGGTACAGGCCGGCCATCCCCGCTCAGTTCTAGCAACATTACGTCACACTACGTTACAGGAAGAACTCTCTGACTGACCAGTGTTGCCAACTTTATTGTTTCCCAGCTAAATCTGGTTGTTTTCTATCAATCATATTACATAGGGTATATTCTGAAAACTAAGACTTTTTTTTGCTTGTTTTGTTTGTTGGAAATAATTACTTGAGTCCCATTAGTCCAACATATGAGGAAAAACCCGCGTGTTCTATTCAGTGGGAAACTAACCACGCGCGAAGGTAATAAATATATATACATAGGAAGGTAGAGACATATTTGCTGTGTTATATAACAGTGCGACGATTGTGTCTGTCGTGTAATGAAAACACAACCAACATGCTCGATGCCTGGCAACACTAAGGTCCACTGTTGTTAACACATCATTTACCTTCATCGTCTTAGTGCAAGCGCTCAACTAGACGATTAAACAACGTAGAACGATACGACAGGCTTTTACAAGACAGTTACACATAAAAACTGAAATTGATGATGCGACACCAGAACTGGAGGAAATGAAGAGAAAAGTACAGGTTTCCCTTTCTCTGCCAAGGAAGAAGAACGAAGAACTACTGCAAGTGGACGGTAAGATATTGAGTCTAAAAATTGATGTCGACGAGGAGGATCTGGAAAGCGAGACTAACCTTGCCGATGATTACCAGCGACAGTTTCTAGAAACAGAGGTGAGTGTTGGAAGTATTTTAATTCCAAGAAATATTTCTCGAGATGACGACAGTGAGTGTAGCAGTGTGGATCGCGGGAATAGACGAAAATTTAAACTTCGCAAATTAGAACTCAGTAAATTTGACGGTAATTTAAAACAGTGGTTACAATTCTGGGGCCAATTTAGTAAAATAGATGAGGACCCAGACATTGCACCAGAAGACAAATTTCAGTACCTGCTACAGGCCACAGTGAAAAGTTCCCGTGCTCGAGAAATTGTAGAATGTTTTCCACCGTCTGGTGTAAATTATTCAAAAGCTGTTGAATGTTTAAAGGGCAGGTTTGGTAGAGATGACCTGTTAGTTGAAGTGTATGTAAGGGAGCTATTATCCCTTGTTCTTAAAAATACTTCTACTCCCTGTGATGGTAGCTCATTGTATGCCCTTTATGATAACTTAGAATCACAGACACTATCTCTTGAAACTTTAGGTGCTACTACAGACAAATGTGCCTCTATGTGATCCAGTTTGTCCCAGTTGAAGTTAGTAGTTGGGGCATATGGACACGGCAGTTGTGTTGAGAGATGCAACTGCAGTCGAGGTGGATACATGGCAGGATACAGTTATCACATTACGTGAAGAGCGAGCCAAGATGTGCGTGCAGTTCCGGGAGGCGCCTAGCAGTACTGCACCGTTCATACGTACCTCACCATCTTCTACTGACATTTTATATCTTTTGCTTCCCAGTTATTTTTACCACATTTGACCATGGCTGGGATTGATCGTTCATTTGTAGGAACCTGAAAAATTCGCGTTTTATTTTACACACAAGCTAGGATTCAACCGGTGATTCAAAGGACTCCCTTACACTTGCCCCACAAACAAATGTTTATTTGAAAGAAGCTACTAACTCTCACAGATTGTAACAATGGTTCCTCCTTCTTACATACACGCACAGTACAAATCATGTTCTAAGTAAAACCATGTAATGTGCCTGCATGTGTGTAGTCTGCCCTGCTGTACACACATACTTTCGGTTGTTTAATACTTATGTTGTTAGTCCTGTGTACACGTTTCCTTGCAACCATTAATGTTTCCTTCCATAGGCATAATTCAAATATGTGTTGTGATGATAAGATAAGTTTGGAGGAGGGGGGGGGGGGTTAAGAGAATAGAGTGTACCAGCAATAATCTCTATATGTTAAATGAATGAATGTTTGTAATGTATATGTTCCCATAGTACCATTCAACCAATTGCAATGAAACTTTGGCGAATTGTTGCACATGCACCACCAAACTTTAAGACAAGAAATTGTTGGGAGGGGGGGGGGGAGAAAACAAAAAAGGGTGGCGGGCCACAATGTGGTACTCAAAAAATTTCTAGGGAAAAAAACCTTTGGTGAGTTGGGCATGTGCCTGCAAAGTTTTCTGCCACAAAAATTGTACTTTGAAGAAGGAAAAGGAGGGGAAGGTTGGGTTAAAACGGGGTACAGGGGAGGAACAGGACACCCAAAAAAATCAAGTGAAAAATAAGATTATTAGAAAAGGGGCACTGGAATGTATGCCAAACAGTGCCAGTTCGGGATGTGACATACAAGATCTACACCAAAGTGATGGCAAATTTTTTGGTAGAGCAGCACCGCTTAAGATGTGTGGTGATTTTTTTTAGTGGTTTTATTCCATACTATATGAGTACATTGTTGTATGCATTACACACTGTAGTACAGGATCGTAACAGTACTCCTTAACATTGTGGGTGTGTGATAGGTTCTATTAAATGGGCATAACCAAACTTATTTACAATAACACAAAGGTAATTTAAATGAACATACCTACCATATGCGTGTGATCCAGTGTGCCAGGAAATGTTGACATGTGAACACACTGGTTAGTTCAGTTATTGCTAGTGTGTGTACTTGCAGTATGCAATATCAATGAAGTGTTGTATATTGTTGCAGGAAACTAGAGGGAAGGAGGCAGCACGCCTGTTATGAAACTCCTACCAGTGTCTCTGCCCCCGGTCGCGGCCATGGACCGCTTGCCGCTCTTCAATGCTTCAGACTTACTGTGGAGGTACCCACTGGGCTTTCCTGCGCAGCCACCTGCCTCCCCGCTCCTTCTAGACTTTAAGACTCACCTGCCTGCCCCCCTCAGTGAGTATTGTCTATCTTACTATATCACTGTTACAAGTTTGAGGAGCACAAAACTTTACATGTGGGCAATACCCATGAGTTCTTTTGGGATAATGGTCTTATAATTAAATAAAAGAGTTAAATCAAGTACTGGATTTAGTAGCTCACAAAGCTACGAAATACACATAACAGTAATCGACTATAACTCTCACAACATAATTAATTACGCACACAATTACTACTGTGCCACAGAACGTTAATTAACTTAGAAAATTAAAGCACAAGAATATTTACCATTAATTAATTAAACACTACAAATCACAAAATCCTGTCATATATCCAATCAACAGTTACTCAAATGACAATGTACAACCTTAACAGTCCTAAGGGAGGGTGGCTCACCGTGTACAGTGCATCACCCAGAGTGCACCACTGTCTTCACTTTTGACGTCTTCGGTTCGACTCCCGTCGCACACCTCTTCTTCACCTGTCGACCCGCAGCAGAAGCCCTCTTGTCTCACTCAGTACTGCTCCGAAGGTATGTGCCTGTAGCCTCGCAGTAGACTCCGACGTTACCAAGACGTCTTCCTGACATCACCAACATGCCCTCACCAGACTCTCTGCACAAGCTTAACACCTCTTCCGATCAGTGCCAATAGCGAACTCTCGAAGCACATCTCTTGAATCACCAGGTAGACAGTCTCCTCAAGTCACCAGTTACTGCCCTCCTCGACACAACACCGTCAGTGTTGTTCTCCACAGCTCACCACCTCTGCAGCACTCCAACACAACACCACAAGTGTTGTTCATCCTTCCTGAAGCCCGCTGGTGTCACACAGCCTCGACACCGACCACTGCCGCCGTGATGCCATCCTCGAGACGCCGTACCTCGTCAGCTCAGTCGTGCCGACACACAACACCTTAGTGTTGTCTGTCCCTTCTGCAGGGCGCTGATGTTACTCAGACTCGAAACCGACTACCGCTGCCGTGTTGGCATCCTCAAGACGCCACACCTCGTCAGCTCCGCCGATGTTACATCAGCCTCAACGCCATCGTGCTACCGCCCCCAAGGCGCTGGGTCCTTAAATCTGCGCCGCTGCCATCGTCACCTCTCGGCCCGTCACTTCTCACGACGCCCATCGTCGTCCCAGTGGCAACGCCACCCCTAAGGGCGCTGCTTCACACCACTCTCGGTCTCACTTCATCTTCACGACTCACTACTAAGACTCCACAAGACTCTCTAATACTAGACTGCAATACTGACTCATGTTGCGCAGTACCGATGATTTTATACGGCCCCTTAATGACGTCAATGGCTGATGAAATACAGTGACCTAGAGTCTAAAAATAGTCATTACCACGGTCGTACTAGTTGAGAGTCACGTATTCGCACTGGCGTCATCAGGGAAACCAAGTGACATCTCTCGGGAGATGCGACATAGCTGCGAAAACCCATGACATCACTGGTTGACTCACAGGACTGACCACCCAGCATGATGTAATGTGCCTGCTGCCCGGCCAACATGCAACATCACTAACACTTACATGAGTATCTACTGTGCTACTATATGCTTGCTTTTTATTGAAACTGTGATCTTGTAGTTATGTTTTGACAAGTCCTGGTGTCAATAACTTGCTATCAATTAAATACATTGTGCATGCTGTATTACTAACAATGTTTATGAAACTTAAAGTGTGGTCAACTTTATTGTAATTTCAGAAACTGTTTCCTTCTCTAAAAAAATCACGTTGAGTTTTATTATGTGGGGGAGGGATAGTAATAATAATAATAATAATAATAACAATTTCTCTTGCGATTGGGCAACCACCTAGATACAAGCTGTAACTGCTTCCTCGCTCACCTACCATACCCCTTCTAAACCTGCCAACCCACCTCACAGTTACCAACTCCTCAGAAAGTAAATTACACTTTCTCACCGACCTCCTAAGCATATCTGCTCATCATTTTCTTCTCACTATTACTCACTCCTTCTTGCTTCTTGGATCTGCACCTGTTTAGGTCATACAAAACATTTTTGGCCAATTTGATTGTAACATATTCACAACTAAGTGTTTAACATCTTGACATAGTATCAGACAGGAAAGTATGCACATATTCATACATGTTCATTGTGGTGCATGTTTACTTTATGTTCCTGAGAAAGAATCAACCATACATGTTGAAGAAAAATATAAATATTTCTTCCTTTTAGTACATGTGTAAAAAATATAAGTATTTCTTACTTTCAGTAACAAATTTGTTATGCAAGTAATACGGGCACTCCCATATTAGAAGTCTTTAATGAGAAGCTGTGTTTTAGCATGCCATCCATGTATTTTTGCTAAACTTGTCCCGATGTAGTTCACACATTATATGGGTGCTCACGACCCTTGCGTTGTGTGTTGTAGTTGCAGAAAACTGGCACTAATAAGTACTTGTAGTGTTGGTTAAGTTATAGAGAAATTCAGTTGACAGAATCATATATGTTTATGTTTCTATTTAAGAATTACATTGCTGAAGTACATCTCATATAATAATTCTGTTTTTGACAGATCTTAAGAAAGTAGGGCCGTGTAAACAAACACATTAGGTATATCTTTTCGCTTCTTTGTACTTTCCAGTTGACAGTCAAAAAGTGTTGAAATTGTGAATAATTATGTGACTGCAGTGAAGTTCAAGATGTGTTGTTCATTTTTTTTGGTTATTTTTTGTTCTTAGACTAGTAATTTTTCTTCAATACTGGCTGTATTTATACCCCGGCACATAATTCCTACTATAACAACTAACCTGATTTAGGCATAGATCAAACCAGGAGTGCAGAATATGTTCGATCAAGGGAACAAAGTTCGGGGGAAATCAGAATACCTCAGGGGAAAATTTTGTTGAGAAAAAAAATCAGTATCTGCATGTGCACGTAAATGAGCTGCTGCACTCGCATACAAGCCATGCTGTCACATATTGTCCTTTGGTCTCTGAATGATTGTTATTAATTTTTAACATAGTCAAATTACCCCTTAATGTGTTAAAAAGTGCGCAATAGCTTTGGTGGAAAATTTCAGGTAAAAATAATGTGTTCTGGGTAAACAATCATCCAAACACATTTTCTGCACCCCTGAAACAATAACTGCTTACTATAAAAATGTAAAATTCCATTGCGAGTTTAACAACCTGCACCTTTCTTGCCAATTACACACAACTAAGTATATGATAATGTGAAATTACTTGCTATTGCAGTAACAAATACTCTACAGATGGTAAGAATCAAGATTTAAGATTATTTCTTGTCTATAGGGTATAAAGAAGCGGTTCCCAACCAGTGCTCCACGAGAATGCATTTCCCAAAGGCACTGCAGCCACATTTTGACAGTATTATGTGGTGGTTGAGAATGAGTGTAGAGCTAGTTTTAAAATTTTTGTTTCTATAGATATTTACAGTTGTTTATTTTCTTATTTAGATATTTCTGTACATTCCTTTGCTACCTAATCCCACTTCAGTCACCGTGTAACACTCAAAATAGACATTTATTTGTTAGATATAAGTATACTGTGGTAGGCCTACAAAAGGGGCTCCATTATATAAGTGGATTATAAAAAAGGGCTCCGCAAGCCAAGAAAGTTGTGAACTGCTGGTATAAAATGTTCGTTACCTCTAGATTTTATTTCTGCTTGACACCTGCCTTAGGTAACAGTGTCACGTCACATTACTCCAGCAGTGATACATGCCTTCCAGTTTAAATATGTTGAAAAACCATTTTTATATTAACTGTAATAAATTCTACAATAATATTACTTCCTGCACACATTATCAAAGAATTGTGGTACAGCTGATTATATTGAACCATTAATGTCACTGACTGTTAGATATTGCTGGGTGTGGTATGTGTGTACGTACACACATGCTAATGTTCTATTGAGGCGTTTTTCACGCTGCGCGGATGATGAAGTTTTGCTGGAATGTGTTACAGCGGCCGACCCACGAGTATGGTCCCGGGAAGACGTGGTCAACTTCTTAAGGTGGTGCGAGCGGGAGTTTGACCTGCCCAAGTTTGAAATGGACATGTTCCAGATGAACGGTGAGTTCGTATGTAGTTACTGTCTGCAACTTACAAATATTAAAACATAGCGAAAAAAATACAAACTGTAGTTGAGGTTAATATTGTAACAGATAAATAAAATAAATAGATATAATTATGGGGAATGGATGGAAATGGGCAATTAACTCCACTTTTACCCAACACCTTCTATCTACTAATAACCTTTAAACTAAAATGCCTGAGGAGTACATGTAAGTTGCTGTCACTTACCTTTCAGGCTTAACCTACTCATAACAAAACAAACTAACTTTGGTGGCTGGTTCACTAGCCTGGAGACGCGGCCAATACACAACACCACGCCTCCAGATTACCTAAATAAACTTTATACCTAATTGAATACTGAGGCAGGGTGGTACTAGTAAAATTACTAAACAAACACTAACCTACACCATGATCTTAGATTGCCAGAGCCGTCGTCA
>PNEQ01003798.1:14141-25746 GCA_003012365.1 Medauroidea extradentata
TAACCTACTCATAACAAAACAAACTAACTTTGGTGGCTGGTTCACTAGCCTGGAGACGCGGCCAATACACAACACCACGCCTCCAGATTACCTAAATAAACTTTATACCTAATTGAATACTGAGGCAGGGTGGTACTAGTAAAATTACTAAACAAACACTAACCTACACCATGATCTTAGATTGCCAGAGCCGTCGTCAGTTAACAGACCACGACCGACTCTGACAACACAAACCACAAACTACAAACACCTAACCACCTCTGCCTAAATAAAACAAATACCCTTCTATCGCAGGCCCCTACTAAAACTATACACACATTACACTAATCAAACAACTATTTGGGGGCGTCCACCAAGTGACCTGCGATAAACTACATTGTACTTCCTCAAGGAAGTAAACCTAACCTAAAAACACAACTACAGACTAAAGGTCGTAGCTCAACACAGCTACGTGACCTAAAACACAAGATAAAAAAAGGGGGGGGGAGGTAGAGCTTACAGAACACTCGCTTACTTCTGCGAAAGGCAGGCTTACTAGAAAAACCGGGGATCTAAATTTATAAAGTCCTTAAACAGGACCAGGTTTCTGCCTCTACTAAATTTTGTAAACCTTCAATAGGTTATAAAGTTACAAAATACTAAGTAAAAGGTGACACTCCTCATTCTGAAAGGAAAGACTTGAACAGATCTAGTTTTTTTCTGTTTATTTAAAAATAAAAATAGTAATCAGTCTTATTAGAACAAGTACAATAAATTAAAGATAAAAAAAAAAAAACAAGATAAAAAGGATTGATTTCTTTGAAACAGTTAGTGCCAATTAATTAAAGGCAAGATTAAAATCTAGTGTACTTTTTGACTGGTTTAAAACAGTTACTACATAAAGTTAGACCAACGTAAATTAGTAATTTGAAACAATACTTAAGGTTTTGGCGTGTCCAGCCACTCTCAGGTGAGACGTCCTTTGCCTCGAAATCGAACAAATGGAAAAGGGCTCCAGCCCTTCTGTCTTGATAAAAGCAATCTGCGACGTTATTAACTTGACTCATTTCATTGCCCGAGACCGCAAGTTAACATTTTACTTTTTTATACCGAAACGAAATAAGAAATAAAGTTATTTAAATTTTAACCACAAGCGAGCTACGACATTTAGTTACCTAATTTAACTATTAGACTACCAGACTGATTAAGTTTAAGGCCGCCTTTGCGGCCATATCTTCCATAACCTACATCGTTAATCCACAATCCGACAACTAACCCAACTGACTGGACTGAACTGAACTTCACTGACTCTCTGCGACGACCACTCTGCGACTACTCCTCTCTGACTGCCACGCTCAGTCCTAATATAAAAACTGGCCTGCTGACGTTTATGAACACCGCGTAAACGTTTCGCCGTACGGGAGGTTAGAACTTCAAAACACACCTAACCTTCCCCGAACGGTGGTGAACAAACACACAGCGCGACAGCACTGCCAACTGGCAATGACGTCAACTACCCCAGGTGTCCCAACCAAACACCGAGGTGAAGACGAGAAAGAAAACAGAAGACTATCGTCACTCGCGCACAGCTGTTCCTATTGTAGGCTATTACGTCATGAAAGCTTGTTTTGTTAGTGCAGTTATCTACACGATTCAAGCGAACTGGTTGGTACAAATACAATGCACGTTGCTGTGAAAAACAACCTAGCCTCAGCGCAATTTACAAGCAGATGTACTGTGACGTTATCGACAAATTGCAGACAAGGATTTAAACTATTGATGTTTTCATAACAGGGCGCACGTGTGCGCCAAGGCCCGAATCGCTCTACATGAAAACAAGATGACTGCATCTTAGCAAGAAAAGCATTACCATAAATAGGCTCTCGGCCCAACTAAAATCAAATATGGATCCGAACAAAAAAATAAAAACCTAACCTTGATTTTTATGATCGTGACAATATAATAGCTATTCCTTTGGCCAATGTGTTTGTGAGAGGGCATAGAACATAAATTAATGCTAAAAACTTCAGTTAAAATCTGTATGTTTTTAAAAATCAATATAGAAAAATTAAAAATTAAAGAGAATTCTTAGGTAGGAATTATTAGCAACTTTATGGGTTAATATTTTGTGTGAGTAATATATTCACTTTTTACAGCAGGACTAAGAGTACAATTTGGTGTTAAGACACTGTGTCTCCATAAATATGTTACTAGAGCAAAATAGTTGTACAAAAATGTTGGAAAACAGTTTTCTGGGATTGGTGGTTTTTTTTCTTTTCATATTCACATTATGAATTCAGTAATTTTGAATAAATTTGCTAGGGGCAGTGACGGTGCCATCAAGATAATCTGAGATTTATTCCTGGGGGGTTGGTCCTAGGTTTTTTGCATGCAGACGATGGAGTAAATGTTACAGTTAGCTGGCTGGTTATCTCGGGATATTCTTGCAATCCATTGCTGCTCCATTGTATAGTCTAATTTAATTTTATCTACCAGGCGACACTGGATGCCTGTGGGTTCCCAGGTTGAAAGTTGGCTTCTCGGGATGTGATATCCTGTCCTCTGATTCACTTCATACTAAGTATTATGATTACTTTATTGTTCAGACATGTACACAGAAATGCACAAGTAGTTTTAGAGGTACTTATTGGGAGGAAATATAAAGCACAGATGGCCGACACATTTTTCGTGTGTTTGCGTCATTACGACAACACGGCATTTCGCTGACCAAGCCAACTTCCTAGGGTGGCGAATGTTGGCACACTGCAGTATGATGGACACTAAGCGGTAGTTGATTACTAGCACACCTAGCGGCTTAGGGGCAAACTAGTGTGTGGCGGGAAATTTGAAAGGAAGTTATTATATGTTAAGGCCTGGTGGCTGTCTGGATGTTGTGATGTACTGATGGGTTGGTTCCCAGCGCCTCAGTTCTGCACTGTTATATGAGTGTGGTAAAGCTCTCACCACTCTGGTGCTACAACAGGAATCAAAGTAAGTTTGTGGAAGGCTGCATGTACAGTAACAGGTTCACCTTGAAGGTTTAGGCTGAGACTGGCTATTGCTTGTTTAGTATCGGCCCTGTGGCCGTTCAGCCCGTGTCTTAGTGTGTTTGCGATGAGGCCAATGTAATCTGCATATTACTGTGTGCTTTGTAGTTGGTAGAAAAGGTTCTTTGTCCCAGAGCTGTAGTTGCCTTGAACAGGGTATGTATAATTGGTGAGCCTGCTATGGAAGGATATGGAGGGTTCATGTATTGCACAGGTGCTGCAGGGAGGGTTTTTGCAGAAATGATAACCTGTGGCTGTGTTAACTGTGGTTAAAACAGGGCTCGTTGGTAGTTTGGTGCGTACCAATTTGTTGCAGAGGTTCGGAAGCCATCTAATAATCCATTCTTAAGGTTTGGAGAACAGGTTGTGAGTTGGAGGTGAAGAAGCAAGTATTTAGTGGCCACAGTTGAGGATGGTCTTGAGCTTGCCGAGTTCATTGTGGTAAGTCGCTACTAGAGGATGTCTGTGTTACTGTCTCTGGTCTGAGATTTATTGTTGGAAATTGCTTGCTGGCTCTGCCTTTCAGCAAGAGGTTTGGGGTATCCTCGGTCAATAAATGCTCTGGCTATTTGGTCTCACTGTGTGCCACTGGGATTGCTCTAATACTTAAATGTAGTGACCAGTTGATTTACCTGCTACAATTTATTTTGTTTAAATTATCTATCTGTAAGTTTTGTGGTCAATAGGAGGAATGTTTTTGTTTCTAAGATTGGTGTTTTGATTTTGTGTAGCATTAACTGAAAACTAAAAAGTTAATAATATTTTTTATTAAAATGATTTCTTTGAAACTTGAGAATAGCGTGTTGGGTTTTGAATTTTATATTTAATATCAATTCATATTCATGTTGTAAACTATTAAAATTTTTAATGTCACACTTTTAACAGTGTAGGCCATAATGGTAAAACCTGGAAAATGGGTAAGAATACATGGAGAAACGTGGAATAAACCTGGAATTTCATGTCACTGATGGAGTGGCCACCCTGAAAATAACTGTCGCTACAATGTTTGCAAATAGAAAGGTTTGCCAGGCAAGGAAGACACGTTTTCTCCCTCCGTTTCGCTGGCCATACTTACATCAAGAGGAGTGTATACCAAACTACTATATTAATGGACGTTTTATCAGCTACTGTTCAGTGGACCGTAGTTAAAATACATACTGGTACATGCAACATGCACGAGAGAAGGTCGGGGTGAAGGCAGGGCTGGCAGCTGTACCAGAGTATTAAGTTCATCTCCCAGTTGTCCTGAGGAATAGACGGGTGAGAGATAGGGATGGAGGAGTAGCGAGAGATCCCGGAGATAACTAGCTGCAACATCTGCCGTGTTTCGCACACGCGAAAACTGGGATGACGACACCGGGAATAGAACCTAGATTGCTGTGGTGGTATTAGAGTATTCTAAGTGCTACACCACTGCGATTCCAGTTTGATCATAGCGTTGTGGTAAAATAATAATGTTATTAAAGTGTGTTGATTAATATTTGTTTGTGGAGGTAGTGTAGTTGGCATGAATTGAAGTGGAAGGAATGTGGTGCATGATTGTAGGCAAGGCGTTATGCCTGCTGACGAAGAGCGACCTGGGGGATCGCTGCCCTGGGGCAGGTGATGTACTGCACAATGTCCTGCAGCTACTGGTGAGGGACGCCCAGACGTTACAGCGCTGCCTGCCATCGAGCCCTGTGACACCCACGTCACGTCACCACTACCCACCCGCGCCCGGCTGGAGCATGCTGCCCGACTTCCAAGGTCCCAGTCTGGTCCACCTCGTGCATCAAGGCAACTCCGTCACCCTCAGCCCCGCCCCATCCGTCGACAGCCAGTCCGGTACGTTCCCTGTGCAGGCACAGCGTTACAAGAGCACCGTAAAACAGGGTGAATAGGATCAAAAGATGTAGAACAAAATTATCAGAGCAAAATCTGATTTAGAAACTATTTTTTTTCCTTGATAGGCAAATTAATAGTGTTTACAAATAGTTTTATTGGAACGTAACTTTTAATAAGAAAAGTTGTTAGCGAGAAATTCATCTCACTGTGTCCTATTCACCCCATTTGACGGTATTCATTAATGTAATTTGTTTTATATAGGCTATGAACAGTAGGTAAAACACTTTGAAGCCATGGTTACTTTTGTCCATTATGCCTGTTTGAATCTGTCAGAAACTTATTAGTTAGTGGACACTAGCCTTTTTTTTAATGCATGGAAACGGGGAAGGCGATAAGTAGGATAAAACACGTCTGTCAAACACGTAATTGTTTCTAGGCACGAAGGGCTAAACTAGCATACAGTGTTTTCGTGTAATGTGTTTTTTAGTGGAACTTCAAGCGATTACCCTGTTATTTTATTTGTGGAAAGTATGTGGTAAAATCCAATGCAGGTTTATATACGATTTTGTTTTACAGTTATGGATAATATTTTCTCAGCTACATAAACATGAAAAAGTAATTTTTAGCACTTTTCAGGAGCTTGGTAATCATGTTTTTAAATAGCAGATGACATTTTAAAAATCATAGGGACATGGTTTTGAAGTGTGTCTTCTTTTCATAGATAAACACATTGCAAACATTTCTAACAGTTACAGAAGGAAAATATTTTCTGTATCACGCTACAGCACGGCTCATGCACCGGGTCCACTGACTGTTAAGGCTCAGTTTAAGTCGCCATATTGAATTTTATAATTTTTCACTTTTTTGGAATTCTGAGAAGAAAAATGTTAAATATGCAACATTACCTCAAATTCTATTTACATTTCGCTACAGTACAGACCTTGCGATTTAGCTGTTAAGTTATAATTGCGCCACAATTTGTGTGGCAAATTTTTTTTATATTCATAATTTATCCGACAAATTGCGACGCAACAGTTAAATCGCAAGGTCTGAGCTGTAGCGATATGTAAATAGAATTTGAGGCGTAGTCACATATTTAACATTTTTCTTCTCAGAATTCCAAATAAGCGAAAAATAATCAAATTCAATATGGCGGCTGAAACCGAGCCTTAATCTCTGAACTCATGAATCATCAAGGATGTCAGTCCTGCTATTAGCTATGCTAGGAACACCGCTGAGTGTTTTTTGTAGTTTGGCTCACAATAACTTTCATTCGTGATGATGGCTGCTGAAGCATACAGTGAAGAGTTTCTGAACTTCAGTGTAATGTAGTACTGTGATGAAGGGCACTAGTATTTAGATTATATTTTGTTTGATAAAATATAGTTAATAAGAAATAATGATGTACTTCTGTCTCAACGAGTTTCACAGGGGTTATTTGAAGTACTATTTGCTTGCACTATGAGAATGTTAAGTTTCCACACGTTATTAAGGTGCTGGGTTTGCAGGGTGTCGCATGTAGTGTGCGACCTGCTGAAGTGTAGCAGGGAACGAGCAGGTGACGCTGTATGAAGGTGTGTACTCGTGTGTGTCGACAGGAAGCCCCCAGCACGTGGAGTCGGCGACAGTGGTGTCGTCTTACCACAGTAGTGGCAGCAATAGTAACGGCAGCAACCAGTCTGACTCTGATGACGACAGCTACCAGGAGTCGCTGCAGCAGGTGTCGCAGCCCCTCCGGAGCAGCTCCCCGCCTTCCACTCCCGGCCCTGTACTGCCCTCTGGGCCCCAGAGTCCTGGAAAGGAGCATGCCACTGCCTTTCGCCCCGTCGTGCGAGACTACTTCTGCGATACCCCCGAGACCAACACAAGTACGTGCCACATCTGTCTATTTGCCTCGGGCAAGGACAGTACCTCTAGAAATACACGCATCTGCCCCTGGTACCATGGTTCTATTACTCTGTAACAAGTGTAGGTGATTGATTATACTGTAGATGATCACTCTGATTCATTGCTATCCTATTAAAATACAGGTTGTTTGTTGTAAACCTTAAGATAAACGTCTTTAGGGCAAACATCTTTAGGCATTAGTATTATCTGGATTTGTGAGAGGAGCCATACTTTTAAGACATAGTCTTACAGCAACTAGCGTTAGGACAAACAGGCCAGAAAAATCTGTAACTGTATATGTTTTTAGGGCTAATTTCTGAGTTTATTTGTAAAAGGATAAGTACATTTATAAGGAAAATGCCTTTTAGGTGTTCTGGTTCTTTACTCGACCAAGGAAGCTTGTTCCAGTTCCTAAATTGACAAAAAATACCAATGCGGGAAAACATGTGCCCCGAGAGTTGAACACTGTGAACAAGGGCCGACAAAGAATGTACTCAACAACAGACGATTTATGGTTAATACTGGCATTTATTACTGGCAAAATTCAAATACATTAGAATCACAAGGTTGGAATTACACAAAATCTCAAGCAGCGCAAAAGACATTACATTCATAAACTTCTCGCTCTGAATGCTTGACAAAATACACGCGACACCCCGTTCGACACACCAACGGCCCAATGCGAAAAAAATCGAAAGAACTCGCAAACTAAACCAACAAGGGGACCAAGCGACTTACCGACCGGACACATGACGGTGCCTTGCCGTGCGACCCTGTTAAAAACCCTGAAATACGAGAACTCACCTAGTCGGACCGTCGGGGCATCGAGCGGGGTCGACGAAAACCAAGACACGATGAGCCCGGGCGAAGGCAGGCGCAAGAGTGAAGAGCCCCTCCCGGCTGGTCACCACTCCCAAACCCCGTCAGGAAGGGAAGGGAGGGGAGACCCAGCCGAGGAGTGCCGAGCGCGCCCGACCAACGAACGAAGGAGCCCGAGGATCTGGCGCCACAATCAAACCGCCTGGTCGTTGCGAGCGGACCATCGGGCGGGACAAACCCACGTCTATCACTCGGGAGGACTCAATCGGACCGACGGCACGGGAAAGGGGCGAGGCGGGGAGCAATCCCACCACATAGGTAAACAGTGACTTTACAATAAATTCAATATAGGACAATGGCAGGAAAAGCCGTTAGGCTACTAATTACAATTAAAACAGAAAGAGTTGTGCACAAGTACTCACAGGATGGTACTTGCAGATAGAAACACACACACATAGGACAAACACATTTCTGCACGGACGCGTGGTCATAACGTTTCGCAGACTACATCTGCTTCATCAGGTGAGTGGAGGCACTGCTTTCATTGTGTTTATAAACATGTATTGCATTAGCGAAGTGCAGATTTGATTAAAAGGCTTGTTCCCGAGTTTATTTCACACTGGTGAAGATAACTCAAATATTTTTTAACCAAAAGCTTTGTGCAGTCACACAGTGCAAAATACGGCGGATGAGTTTTTTTTAATAATGTACCATTTGTCAAAAAAATATTTTGCTTCAGTTTTGCTTATTTTCATGACAAAAAACTTGGTACTTAGGGTGATGAAATCTAAAAAAACAGTTCAGTACATTTCTACAAAAAAATTCAGCTACATATTATAACATATAATCGTCAAAACTGTGGAGTGAAATTTTGGTATGATTATTAGGTAGCAATAAAAAAAAAAAATAGAAATCACGGTAAAGCTCGGTAACAAGGTCTTAAAGCTTGATAATGTTTGAACCAGTGTTTATGTACATAGTTAAAACTTGTCTCAGGATATGTGAATGGGTTCCCGGTCTCCTTTGACTTTGTACTAGTGTCCATATGGATCACATTCTATTAATGTTGCTAGTCTGGAAAAACGAGTTATTCAGCTATACATGAAGAACAGATTCTTATTACTTTAAGAGAAATATTTTAAAGTACTGTATGTATTCAGATAGCATTGCATCACATTTATTTGCACTTCATTCATAACATCACACTTTGAAATACAGTATTTACTCAATAATGGCCGCCATCGCCTAATGCCTGCACCATTATTTTTAAAGGCTTAAAAAGTATTAAAGAAAACCTGCATAATGACTGCACCTATTGTTATCAACAGACAACACAATAATTTGTTATGCACATTAATGGACTACAGTGGGACCCACTTATAAAATCCCCAGCTATACCGTCTTCCCGGGTATAACACCATTTTTTTGTGGTCCCAAAATAACCTCCATAAGAACAATGTAAATAATTCCCCGTTAGTACAAACGTCTTGTAGTGACATTTCCCGGCTAAAACATCGGCATATTTCACGTAAATTATACAAAAATTGTGTTACGCAATTTAATACACCTACTGAAATGCAAAAAAACACATCTTAAAACGTAACAGTTAATATCTCAGGCCCGTTACAACTCGCACCAAATGTTAGTAAAAAAATATATATATATATATATATATATATATATATATATATATATATATATATATATAAAAGGTTTGTGGCCGTCGGTACACAGCTCGTGGCCGTAACCGAAAAAAAGAAGCGTATTCGAAATGGCGTCATCATGTACTGGAAGGCTGTAAAATTGAATATTATTAACAAATGTAACTGGAAAACAAATTGTTGCAAAACGTTTATGTTAGACTGTGTATATATTTTTAAAAACAATTTTTAAAAATGTGATGTTACAAAATTTTTAAGTTAAAAAAAAAAAATAAATAAACATCATTTTAAAGATTAGCGCTTAAGCAAAGTTTGTCAATATCCATAGACTAATGTTGACATTCTGCCGTTATCGTAATCTGTGATATTTTCCGTTTGTTTATGTTTTTCGTTTGTATTTTACGTTTCAAACATGACTGACAAAACGAGAAAACGAGAAAACGAAAGAAGTTTTCACTAGCTGAAAAGTAAATGCTATTTATTATGTGGAAAAATATCCCGGGAAAACATTGGTGGCAGCCGCACGCGAAATAAATATGAATGTAAGTACATTGAAAACAATACTGTCCAACCGCGAGACTATATTGAAAGAAATTTCCAGCAGATCAACGAGCGTGAAAAGAATTCGCTGTGGAAAAATTTGATGAAGTGGACGATAAACTGCTTGAGTGGTTCAGGCAGGTAAGGGCGGCAAACGTGCCTGTAAATGGTTCGGTGCTGCGGAAAAAAGCGTCGGAAATAGCTTTAACATTAGGAATAGACAACTTCACACCTTCGAACGGTTGGCTAGATCGTTTTAAGAAGCGTACTGGCATAATTTACAAATCTGTTTGTGGAGAAAGTGCGAGTGTGGACGATGATGTTAAAGACAGTTGTGTGAAAAGTGTACTGCCAAACCTGTTGGAACAGTACAGTAGCAAAGACATTTTTAATATAGACGAATGTGCTCTATTTTTCAATCTTCTGCCTGACAATTCTTTTGCTTTTAAGGACAGAATTGCTCTGGAGGTATATAAAAAAAAAAAAAAAAAATCATTCTTCTGGGGGCAAACATGGATGGCAGTGAAAAACTGCCTCCACTTGTCATTGAAAAATCTGCTAAACCCAGATGTTTCAAAAATGTCCGTTCTTTGCCATGCAAATATGTAAACAGCCAAAATGCATGGATGACCTCAAAGCTCTTTATGCAATACTTGCAGTTTCTGGATGCCAAGATGGGTGTGCAGAATAGAAAAATAATTCTTTTCATGGATCACTGTTCTGCACATCAATCTGAAACATCATCACTGCGAAATATTCGCTGCGAGTTTCTTCCAGCGAACTCCACTTCATGTTTCCAACCCATGGACCAGGGCATTATAAAGGTCTTTAAACAGAAGTTCAGGAGCCGTCTGTGCAGAATACTAATTCGCGACTGGGAGGCAAAGAAGCCCTTAAAAAAAGTAAACCTCTTGACAGCCTTACATATGGTGGTTTCATCCTGGAATACCATTCAAGAATCTGTCATTGCAAACTGCTTTGCAAAGGCTGGCTTTTTGCATCCTGCACTCCCACAACTGAAGGTACTGATGATCCAGCAAAACCTTTACCACAAGATAAGTGGGACACACTACTAAAGGAACTAAACTTCACACTGCCGTTTAGTGAATATGTGTCCGTTGATGATGGTGCCTCACCGCACCATATCATGTCTGTCGATGAATTGTGTGTACCACAAGTGCAAGAGAGTGATGACAGTGATGATGAGGAAGTGGTGGTAAAAGTGTCGCAAGAGCAGGCCCATGAATCTCTTCGACAGCTACGAAATTTTGTAGTCTTCCAGGAAGATGTCCCAGACACTGTGATGAATTCACTTTCTCAGCTGGATGAATATTTGATGAAAGTTGGATATGTTTCCAAAAAACAAACCAACATTACTGACTTTTTTAAAAAAAATAAGCAACACTTTAAAAATAAATTGAAATATTTCGGCTAGTTTTGAATTGAAAGTGCAGTTTATGTTATTAAACTTAAGTGTGTCTAATGTTTAAGAATTTTTGAGTCACTAAGCTGACATTTAGTATGTATGTGCCTATGTGTTATAGTAATCAACAGGTTTGTGTTGTTTCAAAATTGTTTTATGTAAAATCTATGTATACAGTGAACCCTCGATAACTCGGACCTAGATGTCCCGGACTTCGGATAACTCAGACAGAATTTTTAAAAAATTTTTAATAATTTTTAATTAATTATTTCTTGGTTAAAAGACATAAAAAATCGTTTCTGCTGGATTTAAATTCATCACATTATATTTCAGAACAGTATTAAACTTTATAACGTAGTCGTCCATCGCTACTTAGCCTTTAATAATCCCACAGTAAATATCTGGTAAGTTCCGCGTGATAAAAT
>PNEQ01003801.1:0-43989 GCA_003012365.1 Medauroidea extradentata
GGCGAAAAAACGGCGAGAACCAAGGCCATGGCGAGAACCTACCTCTGATGCCACCTGTCGGTGGAACTTTGAACTGTCTGAAGCGCGGCGCAAGCTGTAACGAGCAAGATGACGTGAGGTCGACGACAGCGTCACATTCTCCTGCCGCCAATCTAGTCTAATTGTACTGTAAGTAGGAATGTCAATAAGATCATAAATACATATTTTGAAGTATATTAAATACAGAGAGATTGATTTCATCTGATGTTCTTTCAATAATGTTGTATTCAAATAGGAAAATACACGGTACTACATGCGACGAATCGCTACCAACCATACAAGCAGTAAAGTAACTTTTGCTAATGGTGACTTATATGTAGTAACGGCTAGTGATTTTTTTCAAAGGTTAAATCTTTAGTGCTCACTTTATCCCGAATGACCTATAAGGAGAAAATGTACTCACAAGTAACATCTACAAAACTAACACTATTTCATCTTAATATATAAAATGAAGTGTCCTGACACACTCATTAACGCACAGCCCAAACCGCTGGACCTAGAACCATGACATTTTGAGGGAAGCTTCCACTTGCCCCGTAGGCACCAACTAAGAAAGGATTTTTCGAAATTCGATAATTAAGGGGGTCAAAAGGGGTAAAATGTGTTTTAAAAGAATCCTTGATATCTTATTAACCGGGAGGGCTATCATAAATTCTTTAACTTCATAATATTGCCCAAAGAAATGCGTATTCGCAAATTTTTCGATTTTGGGAAATTCGAAAATTAAGGGGGTCAAAAGCCATAAAATGTGTTTTTCATTAATCTGTAATTTCTCCTAAACTATTTCAGATAGTGTGGTGATTATTTTTTTTAATGATGCTTAAGTAAATATCTAAAAAGTATTTTTACAACTTTTCGAAATTCGTCCTTGAAAGCTCTTAAAAAATGAAATATCTTTTTTAATTAATCCCATTTATCTCCTAAACCAGTGGAAATATTGTAATGGTTTTTGCTTTAAAATAAATCTTAGGTAAATATCAACGAAAGCAATTTCAGGATTTTTCGAAATTCATCCTTGAAAGCTGTTAAAAATAAAATGTGATTTCAAATAATCATCTGTACTGCTTATACCCGTTGAGATATCGAGATGATTTTTTTGATAAGAATGAAGCTAATGTAATTATCTACAAATCAAATTCAGGTTTTTATGAAATTCGAAAATTAAGTAGGTGAAAAGCAGTAAAATGTTAGTCTCCCGAAGAAAGATAATGATCACTGAGAAATAATTTAACAGTTGTTTCTTTTTGCCAACCTACTCATAAATAAAACCTCTTTGGACTGTAGTCACTACATATGAAAGAATTATCATGGCATGCCTTTAACATTCACTCAGGTATTGTATAAAGTTTGTGGTGTGGAAGGGGTGGGGTTACGGGTTCGTATCCCGTGCAAAACTTTGCGATGGGAATTACTACGACATCATACGAGCATATTGCGCACGCTCTTTACTCTGAGCTAAGGCAGTTAATTATAGTTCACTGTTATTGAGTACGCTAGCTGTTAAATGCCTTCATCACATATTTTATCCAGAGTTACTGTTTACATTACATAATTTCACGCGGGCAACGCCGCAGCCGGCCGGCTAGTACAAATATAAAATTATGACTTTTTACCCACTTGAAAATCCTTAAGGTTCCAGTTCACGACTAGGAACTGCAGTGGCCGAATGATCAGCTCATTTGACTCCCACCAAGGCAATCCAGGTTCAATTCCCGGCGGGGTCGGTCCACGGATTTTCGCATGTGGGAATCATGCCGGACGATGCCCCTGCCCCTTGATTCTGGTGCTACTCCATACTCACATGATGTCATCTCTCACCAGCGCTGAAGGCCTCAATGTTAAGTGCAAACCAAAATCTCTCACTCACCCAATTCAAGATTAATTTTGATTTGCCGTTTATTTCAATGTGCCACTAGTTTTCTTGAGTTGAAGAGTCATACAGATTATGGGTGCCACATTGGAATTGTTGAGTTCAACAATTTATAAATGCACATTTTTACAAATGGCACAGAAAATTGTAGCCTAACTTTAGAACATGCAATCATTTAAAATAGATTACCTCTTGTTTTATTTTAAATAATTGTACAGTACTAAATTTAATTCTTTCAGAGCCATTTTTGCAACTGTTGCACTTCTAAAAGGCAGCACCTATAGTCATTTTTGTATGTATGGATCTGTAACTTTACACACATGGAACCATACAGCGTGGAATATTTTTTTTTTTTTCATCTACGTAAATGTACATATAGGTGATTCGGAATAAAGCGAACACTCAAAAAAGTCCTGATTAATTTCTATTTTCTGCCAGTTTATATCTTTCCGCTACATGTAAACATCAACATTGCCACGTGCTTTTATTTGCATAGTCTTGTACAATGTTTACATTTACGTTACAGTGCTCCGATAAATTTTAGCTACAATATGTACTCATTAAATGCACGGGTGTTGAATATGTGCTATACTCAGTAGTAATCTTAGTTATAAATACATGCGAGTAAACGTCTTATAACACTGGTTTCTCTGCGTCTACTCGAACGGCGCTATTACCGTTACGATTCTCGTAAATGCATGCACAGTATATTCTAACTTTTAAATTAAAACCGCCACTAAAAACACACACGACACACGAAACTCAAGAATTCAAGTTCCATTCAGCATACTGCAATGAACGACGACGACGCACGTAAAGAGAAACAATAAATAACGTATTTTCTTAATGTGTGAAACAGAGGAAAAAAATACTGTTTCTATTTCCAGACACTCAGGCTGGCGATCATAAAATAAACAACTTACATTACTAATGACTTCACATAATTTATCAATGATATTCATGAACAGTCACTTCTAATACTTTATATGTGTTTATCAGAAACCGATATTCATTACATAACGGACAAACAAACTGAATGACGCAATTTGCTTCCAAGCGGCGAAAACCTAACTCTGGTGCCATCTGTCGGTGAAATTTTATACTACATCTGTGGCGGGAAGCGTTAGCGGCGTGAGCCAACAATAATCGACTCGGTAGCGTCGCTTTATGCTGCCGCTAATTAAATAGAATTGTACAGTCAGTAGGTATGTCAGTAAGACATTAAATAAATATTTTAAAGTATATTAAATACAGAGAGGTCGTTTGCAATGGATGTTGTTTCACTAATGCTGTATTCAAATAATAAAATACACGGAACTACATGCAGTTATTCGCTACCAACCATACAAACAATAATGTAACTGTTGTTAATGGTGACTTATATGCAGTAACGGCTAGTGATTTTTTTCAAAGGTTAAATCTTTAGTGCTCACTTTATTCCGAATGGCCTATAGTAAAGTTATAAGTGTAACAACATGCAATACTGCACACTGATGAGTCAGAGAATATAAATATTGTGTGACTAAATAATGGTAAAGATTATCAGTGACGCTGCACAATTCTGTGTGCTAAAAATTAAATTGGTTAAACCAATTCTTGCCGAACATATATTGCATTGCCGTCCAGAAACAAATCCATAATAAGCTCACAACACAAGTCCTGAGCAAAATTGGAGACAAAAATGCAAGTGGTAAAATGTTGTACAACATTTCTATGTGCAAAATGTAGTAACACTGCACAGAGATAGTCATCTCTTGTGCTCCATGTCCAGGCGCTATTATCTTATGTATGTTACGTCAAGTAAACATAGAATCATGTTACGAATTCTCAGGACTTTAACCTGCACTCATTATATGCAGGTCAGAATAGTAGTAGTATGAAAGTAAGATATCTGTGGAGCACAAGAAGGGACTAACTACAGTGCACTGTCGCCACATTGTGCATGTAAAAGTCATCGCACAATATTTTGTCACTACATTTTTCGTCTTCAATTTAGTACAGGAGTTGTGTGGTGTGCTTATTACGCGTTTGTTTCTGGATACCTTGTATTCTTGCATTATGTCTAAATTGTGATATTTTGAGATATTATAAATCCTCTGCAATACTGCAACTTTCTGTAAAGCTGTTTTGTCTGTGACACAGTAAAAACAGAAAAATAGACATTAACAATACTTGTCATTCTGATACTGATATCAAGTAAACTTATACTGCAGAAGCCAGCTCAGCCATCATGCAAACGGTACCAGTTAAACTGAAAAAAGAAATCAACTTCATGAACTCACCTACGGTAGTGCTTAAACATCAAACACCTGTCACACCGCACCATTTCTTGCTGAACAACACTTGCAGTTTGTTTTTCAGTCTTCAGTGACTGTACCTGAGGGTTCATTCTAGGATCCTGAACTACATCAAGAAACACACATCTGATACGAGTACGCAGACCATTCAGTTGTTGAGCCCCGAATCCCATCGCCAGAAACTGGCACTCCCATTCAATCAATCTGACCAGTTCACGCGTACTGTCCATGCCAAGGTCTACGAGTGCGTGCTTCAGGCAGATCAGTAGCTCAGCACGCTCCTCCACCGTTACATCCTTGCCGAGGGAGTGGTACAACTCCCGCAGCTCCCTTGCCTGTTGGATATTTAACGTCTCCATAGAAATATTAAGTTCATTATACCCCTTCCATGTCTTTGCCTTAGATGTTTTATCCAGCATGTGTGACTTATGTGTATCCTCAGCTCGTGCTTCATTCCACAACTGCTCTATTCGCGACAACAGGACCAGCTGCTTCTTGAGGAGAAACCAGAGCAAAGCCTTTCTTCCCGCGCCACTCATCAAGAGTTCTATGTGAGCTATCTAAAATCACAGACAGTAAATGGTAAATTATGCTGTTTGGACAGTCATAAAAACCACATAACTAACAGCTACTGGTAGAATCAAATGGTCAACACTGCACCAGTAGTATAAACTGTATCTGGCATTATTTTTAAATTTTAAAAAATTTTTTTCTTTAAAACAACTTTAGCAGCTACGCATCTAAGAAACCTAGAACCTTATAAAGATTAAAACAAACACCTGTGAATAGTAATGGCATGGCAGTCCGAAGTATAAAGCCACTATTGTGGCGTTGTCATTGGACATTCAGCTTAACAAAAAGGTTCAGCAAAATTCCCGGACACAACAACGCTATACCACATCAGCAGGGGCACCCTACAGCGGGCAGAAAAATGTGCCAGCTAGGTCTTGGCAGTCACTGTTTTGACACCCCAGCTGTGCCCAAAAATCACCAGTACATCGCCGGCCAAATCAAGACCAGCACACCTCCTACCTCCACACGCACGCGAGTGGACCTGAACACATCATCCATCAACTAATCTCCCTTTTCCAACTACATTCCCTCCCTTTTGTCAGCAGACCCTTACAGTAACAAGACTACGCGAAGCACCAGCAACTGAAGAGACACGTAGAACATAGATTCATCAATCCCATGGGAGAAGACGTGTTCCTATGGAGGCAGGTCGTCACACCCTCCTATCCCTTTTCTTACCCTCCCGATGAGTCTATGAGAAAGTGTGGCGGCTTCACTTAACACGCAACTGCCACCAGGGCCAGTATGGAAGCCATTGGTTCAAATTATGCAGACAACCTAGCAAAAAAGGAGCAGAGGCACACACTGAGGAAGTTACGAGAGAAGGGTAGGGAACCGGCACCCTGACAGGCATTTATATAGGAAAGACTAGACCCAATGCACATGGTGCAACTCCATTCACTGAGATGAAGGAATCACTCCGTGATGTCCCACAAGGGATATCATGACAAGAGCTTTCTCGCAAGAAGCAGTCAAAATCGAGGCCACGACAACCAACCACTGATGGTGATATGAATTGAATATGAACCAATGACAAAATTTGAGCCTGGAGAAAATGGGACTGCAACGATAAAACACTTTGGGCCACAGCTTCTTACACAAACTGATAGCAACATCACAGGGTACGAACCTACAAGTAATAGGTTTTATGTTAATATTAACTTTTTGTGTAGCAAGCTATTTAGTATTTTTAATGCATCGCAGCAGCGGCATATTGTGTAGGCTTAGCAAATTTTTATGAAAAAAAAAATCATTATTATTAAATTAATATAATTTCACCTTCCTTTAATTTATTCTCAACTTATAATACTGGGATTCAAAACTAACTTTTATTTAATTCTACAAGTAAAGCTGGATTCACAACCACCATGTAGCATACGCACATACATGAGTGTAAAAGTAGAAAAACTAGAGTGGGCATGCTAGCATTCACATCCTCGTGTAGCGTGCGCAAGTATGTAACATAGTTAATTAACTTTGTACTTCGTACGGTAAGTGGTGGCTGTGAATGCAGCATGTGCACACATAAGATTCTGTTAAATATTCATTTATATTGAGAAATTATTTATCTTGTAGTCATACAGTTCAGTCAGAAAAATTAAAGTACAATCAGTTATTTCTGACAGTTTTGTTATGACAAACCATTTCCATGCATGTTTAGATTGTTTTTGTGAAACCAATCTCTAATGGTTAACATACGTGCATGTGTTCACAAATTTGTTAAAATGTGGTTATGAATCTGCCTTAACTGTTTTTCCGCAACACTGCAATAAGCGACGTAAAATCTAATCAGCACCTCGTGGATTTTGCATAGCAAACTGCAAAGTGACACCTCACAAAATTTACACCAATACTCCAGTAAATTTTGTGGTCTACAGTAGTGCTCAAACAAGAACAAATAGGCCCTATGGTCAATTTTGTCTGGCTGAAAATGACTGCTATATAAAAGTACGACTTCACTATGGGTAGTCAGAGGTTCCTGCTTACATTAAAATATATCACATATCCCTCATCATTTGAATATGAATATCATATACCGACATAACTTTGTTGCATTAGAACATTTTTGTTGAAGTATCACTACAGTGTGAGGCAGAAATAGTTTCCTGATAAGGGAAACTAATAAAAACCCAAACAAAGAAAAATATACCTAACAGTAAACTTGTTATCCTTGAACAGCACAGTCATTTACGTAAGCAAAATATACCTAACAGTAAACTTGTTATCCTTGAATAGCACAGTCTCATTCGTAAGCATTTGTATCATCACATCCTCCATTGTTGACGATGATCGAGCAGTTCCTGGTTCTTCTCCATAGCTACTTTAAATTCCAGGTGTACCCACAAAGAAGACGACCCACAAAGATGCTGCCACTAATTCCAAAATTACCAGCAGGGAATACAAAAATACTGGCATGGCTCAATCAACAATGTGCGATGTGTTCTTAAAGTGCACTGATGTAAAACTGAATTACGTAATATTTTGTCACCATAACTGTAAAGCCTATAAACTTAATTTTCTGGTGTTTAGCTATTTTTTTTAAAACCATCAATAAGGTATTTACAAAAAATACAGCATAAAATTAAATACATGAATTTATCTTAGAATAATGTTAGGCAATATTATGGCTTTCTTTTTCTGTGGGGAAAATTAGGCCTCATTAGTTCTTCTCTCCTCTCGGAACTGTTACGAAATCGAGTTACGAGGTTTTATGATCAAGGCGATAATTTGTAGATAGCAAATTTTCTCTTGAATCTTATTGTGAAGTTCTGCTGACATTTGCTTTCTGTTATATCCTTACCTGGACCATAAGTATCGCAGTGTCCAGTGCCACTAGAGTACTTCACATTTTGTCCCATATCATCAGCTGTCACCAATCTTCGACTCGCTCGTCCAAGGAACAACATTTGTCACTCACAAACATTACTACCTAGTTACCATTATGCATGATACTGCCACCCCACAGATGTGCCAAATCTTATCATGTAATCATCCACCACATTAAGTACACAAAATTTTTCTTATTGGAAGGGTCATCCTTCCTCACCTGAACATCTCGCAAGAAACTTTAACCACTTACCTGATCCTGCCTCCATTTTTCTAAAAGGGCATAAAGCATTTCAAAATCTTCTTTAGCCTTCGGGTATGTTTTTGCTATGATATTTCGTTTCAAAAGTAGCTCTGTTTCCATTTCATTTTTCTCTTCTTGCTGCTTATCTAAAGCCTCTTCCTTCATCTTATTTTGTAACATTTCAGCCATATATTTACGTCCCAGCCAGCCTCTGTAACGTCTCTGTATTTCCACTGCCATCTTTGTCTCTAACTCAAGTTTCTTCCTCTCCATCTCTTCAGCAGTATAAGGAAGGGGCGTAACTATCCTGTCTCCTGCACATGGCAAGTGAAGATCTCTCCTATACGTCTGTGACGACCTGGTAGATACAGTGTTCTGTTCCTTGTTCCTCCACGTCGCAGTCTGAGTGGTACGATGTGCTTTATCCATGGTCCTTGAAATGGCTGGCCCGGTCTGTGAGCAAGCATTGTGATACTCCAGCCCTGTAACTCTGTGTACAAAGCCACCTAAGAAAGCCTTTTCAACTTGTGAATCTTCAAATTCTACCAAAACCTCACCAGATATCTTGTTTTCTACACCCACCTGAGCATCAGCTTCATCACCATTTCTTTTCGCTGGTGGCTCCAAGAAATCCGACAACAGACCTTCTATGATTTTTGATATCCAAAGCTGTAAATCCGGTTGCTTATGTGGTGGAATGTCAAGTTCCATAAGCCCTTCGCTGTTCCCCAAACTGTTTGCTGCATGTGAAATATAAAACGATATTCTTTCTTCAATGTTGTTCAGGCTCTCAACAACACCTCTGCCATTGTGTTGTACAGATAATACCGGATTATCCATTTTTGTTAGATTTCATGTCTTAACAGACGTATCGTAAATATTTTGTTTAACAAACAAGTATTTCTAGCAGCTTTAATATTTACACAGATATTTCATACTATCCCAAACTAAAACAAATTCACTGCCATAGAGAAAACTGTCAACATTGTTCAGCCAATAGTGTTGTGTTTACATTTCCATAGAATACATAAGGCTAACAGCTGTCAGGGTGTACAAAAAAGTAAACAAATTTGAGTTGTTGGTTTAAATAACCACTTGCAGTGCTTGACACACAGTTTTTTAGTTTGTATATTAATTGAAAAATTAAAAGTGGTAAATATGACGCTTTAAGGCTCAATATTACAAAATTAACTAATTCTATCAGAAGCTACATAAAGGAGCATTTTAACTGTTGTCATTGCACTAGTTTTAGGGTGAATACCAGCATGTAAACAATGCCACGTGGAATTTGAGACACTAGCTTAAACAACTGCTTATATTACAAGAAATACTAAATTTTATTTGCACCTCAAATATGTACCTATTTAGAAATGGTAAACGTGATGTTACTTATATGTTCGTACCCTCAAAAATTTTTAAATAGGGCCTACTAAAGTGCAGTGTAACCAAACAACGAACTCCGACACCACGACAATCCAAAGAGAAAACTAGTACGGTAAAACTACATCTTGTCGCTTCTCTTACTAGTACTTATTTATTCTGTGGTGTAACATTAAACATTATCTGCAACGAAATGAATTTGTAATGAACCTGTAGTAGTACGGGACATACAAATGTATCTATATGCAGTGAACCATATATATACACACACACACACACACGAGGACTCTTAATACACTTGCTGATTTTTTTACATTTATGTAAAATAATTTTATGGAATATAGGATTACATTCCATACTAAGAACACCTAAGTGGTGGATGACTTTTTGTATAGCAGAGTAATATTATGAAACATGACCCCTTTGTACTTTCATTTTGATTGCTGAAATATTGGAAAACACCAGCAAAAGAAAAACATAAATTTCAAGATGCAAAATGAACAGCACATACAGACTGTTACAAGCACTACCAAAGAGGAACAGGTCTAGACGATACTTGGAGTTGAAATTTGACCCTCATTAAGACTTATTGGCACCACTGATAAATACGGGCGTTGTTTTAACCATGGTCGTAGAAGAACAGATCTGGACACACTCGTATCTATTACCCTAACATATTTTGCTTAACCCCCTTGTTGTTTGGCTGTAATTCACCACGTTACCGAGAATATTGCACTTTTTGGCGCTGTAATCCGGGCGGTCGGACTCAAACTCCACCCACTTTTTTCCATTGTTAACATTATTAAGTAAATAAATATTTTTGGAGCCATGATTTTAAATTGTGAGCAAAGGAAGTGTTTCTTAAATTGATAAAAAAAATACTTTTTGATAAATTGTTTATCTTAGTGGAGGGGAAGTGGGTGGAGTTTGAGTTCGACCGCCCGGATTACAGCAGTAAAAATGTATAGCATTATCGGTAACTTGGTGAACTGCAGCCAAACAACAAGGAGGTCAAGTTTCCAGGCGAGTGTCCAGACCTGTTCTTCTACGACCATGGTTTTAACCTTGAATAAATGGAACTACGAGTACCACTAATTCATGTCATGACTGCTAGGAACACTAGTAGTACAACTATATAGTGTATTGCAATGTTAAAATAATATCCTTGTACTAGTGGCGGTTTAAAGTCATAAAGGGGCCAACTCAATAGCAATGGTAGATATGATAGTATCCAGACCTGCAATTTTAAGAAAGTGGTTTTAAGCAAAACTATTGCCTACGAGAGCTGTAGATAGCACTGTTGATTCCAAACATGGAGAGTAGAGTAACCAGTGAGAGATGCACAGCAATGCTAGGAGCAGCAGTATCATGCCGTGCACGCAACCGGAATGGTGATCAAAATTTTATTAAAATCCAAGGCCAAAGTCCGCAGATACATGATCTGACATTGGCCTTCTTAGCACCAAGCCACAGATTCACATGTGCCTGGTCACTTTTTGTAACTACTGAATAGTCCACTGATCAAAAACATGTTTTCTACCATATTTACTCAAATATGTGAGCGATAAATAATATCAGCTATCATTAACAGTAAGTTGTTATATACCCACTAGTTAACAAGGTCTAAATAACTATTTAAAACTAGTTTGTTTAAAATTAATATTGGCAAACAATACATAACATCTAACAACAATGGAAAATAAGCAGTAGGCAGTATAATCATGCTGCACCTTGATGGGGGAAGTAATTATGTTAATTATTTTTACAGTTGCGCAGAAATGCTGGTAGTGTCATTCACCTCAAGTTGCAATCTCTATGCAGGCAAAGAGAATGGTAAAAATACCCTTTTAATGTTATGAGGGTTCAAACAGCAGTGTAACTTTGTGCTTGCGTGTACCAAGTTAAATTTTGCAGTCTGTACAAAAATACATTAGCTGTTATAAAAATTTTGAGTGGGGAAAAAAAGAATATTTCTTTTGAAAGGATTGTTACGTTTCAGTATGAAAATTAGTAAAACGTAACTTCGTAATAAGCTACCAACCATACAAGAAGTGATGCAACCACTATGCATACTAGCAGGAAGGGATTTTTTTTCAAATGTTGGATGTATTCAGTTTACCACGAATCACTTATACGGAATTGTGTTCTGTTATTGATATTGATATTTTCGTTAATCAGTTGAGGGGATGCAAGTAGTATTCCTACTATAATCAAGATACCACCACTGGAGAGAAGCCTAACACAGATGTGTTCGAGGGGAAGATAGACAGAGACAGATGCCAATAGAGTGCTTGAGCTTGGAGACAGCAGACAGACAGTAAGTGGTGAGCAACAAAGAGTCTGCCTTAGAACTAGTGCACTATTGGGTCCTGATCTCGCTCGCTGTAATCCAACAGCACACATTTTAGATCAGCAACAATATATTACTTTGCACATGTCAAAAGAAGCCAAAGTGTTTATAGAGACAGACACACACACACACATGCACACAAAAGGTATGCACGCAAGCACACACACAGAGGGAGAGAGAAGAGTGATTTTTCATAACATATTTGGCCTAAAAGGTTCTCTTCAAGCCCCCATCATGACAATGCCATCTACTGGGAAATGTGCAAAGCTAAACTACATAGTTCCCAAAAATCAGACACAGAAAGCACTGGGCGTCAAGGTAGCTGTCCTAAGACTGTAAGGCCACGTGAAAACATTGGCCACAACCTGTTTCACCGCTTATCCACGTAACTTAGAAACATTGTAACTTAGAAATACATAACTGTAAACAGCCATAACGTTACATTACAGAGGACCCGGGTTTGATCCCCGGCTCTGGCCATCCTGATTTTGGTTTTCCAGGGTTTCCCGAAATCACTCCAGGCGAATGATGGGATGGTTCCTTAAACAAGGCCCTGGCCAACTCCTTCCCTGCGTTTATCTCTACCAAGGCCTTGTGCTGTTCAAGGGGATGCAGAAAAAAAGACCAAAATTAAATATGTAAAGTAGAAAGACACAATGCATAACCATATGACATAGACACACAAAATTAAAAACAAAATAACTCAGAAATTCATAACTTAGAAATATGACAACTTAAAAAAACACAATTTATAACAGTCATATAGGTAACAAGAATATGTACACTACTTAGAAACACACAATACAAAATCACATAACTTAGAAAAATGTTTAGTTACTAAACTTCACAACTTAGAATAGGCATACTGTAGAAACACAAAACATAGAAACACACAACTTAGATACGTTGTAACTTAGACATTTATAACTTTAAACTATCACAACTAAAAAAACCACAACATAGAACAATCATATTGTAGAAACACACAACTTACAATAACCTGCTACAATTAGCAAGATTTTATCAGACACACTACCAGATTTACTTAGTCACTACAAGTTAGCCAGTCGTAAAAGAAACCATGCAAGCAATCACCTTGGTTCACTTTTTGGATGCAAGCAAACTCCACTCGGGTCACTTTGTAAATGCCTTGAGTTGAATTTATATCCGGGCTAACATAGTGTCTGTCTGTACACACCTGTTGGATGCTACAGATAAAGATAAAAATAGTTA
Source organism: Medauroidea extradentata (assembly GCA_003012365.1). Classification (NCBI taxonomy): domain Eukaryota; kingdom Metazoa; phylum Arthropoda; class Insecta; order Phasmatodea; family Phasmatidae; genus Medauroidea; species Medauroidea extradentata. Next base: position 12,813 of record PNEQ01003801.1, read on the forward strand.
CACTGTTCATTATTAAGATCATCATCTTCATTATGCCACTAATTTAAAATTTACGTATGGTTTATATGTTTGTTGCATTTAACAAAGCTATGCTCCTTTACATCAGTTAAATGAATGCTTGTATGTGAAATATCAAGTAATAATTAACTTTTTAAATTAGGTAACATAACAAGATTATGGTGATTGCAAAATTAGTCAACGTTTGCTAACCTAGATTTTATTTGAAACTTTGGACACACATATAACATGTATTTGTAAAACGTAACATCTGCCACAGCACAGTAGATTGCAGTTAACAGACCACAGTTTTATACACTGATGAACCAATACAGTGCAAGAAAATTGAGATTAATATTTTGCCACGTAGGATAGGTAACGACTGCAGCCATTTGAGGTGGGAAATTCAATAAAATTGTGTCTCACAAATTCATAGCCCTTGTCATTATGTTTATGTTGTATTCCCTAAAATGTACAAATATTCACTATGTGTGTGTTGTTTTTATCTTTTGTTTGTTAACAATTTTCCAGACTGATATTTTTAATTTAAAGAAAACGTTTGAATAAACCTGATTTAGGTTACACAGTAATATTATTTTATTTCCTTGAACTTCCCATAAGAAAAAAAACGGGTCACAAAGTCACCCCCGTGCAAGAGTTCAGATATTATTTTTGTTCAACTTTACGTCTTGTCTACAAGGAGGCTACTGAAGACAGTTACACACACTTTATACATGAACAGAAACTGGTAGAGGAATTGGTTATTATACCTATCTCATAGAACCAACCCATTTGCCTGGAATGATTTTAGGAAACCATGTAAAAGCAAAATCAAGATTGCCAGAGCCAGGAATCAAACCCTGGTCCTCCGAAATGTTAATCCAACATGTTACAGTGGGTCAATTAGTAAAAGCATTGGAATTCAAAGAGTGAGTACAATGAGTAAAAACAACTGCCCCAGAACATTTTGGATACTTTTTTACAGAGACATCGATAACCCAACTGGTTCACATCGCAAAACTATTATAACAATATTTATCAACACATGCAATTATTTTGACTGTAATGTTCAAAAATACACATTTACAATTCATGAAATAATTCAATAAAATGTACAACAAAACTGTTAACTGATATATTTTAATACTAAAAGTTACAATCAAAATACATACATGGTATCGGACTTGACAAATGCAATGATAGCCATTAATATTATGCACAGACACATTTATGTCAAGAAATCAGACAAGTACTGTATGCTGCCCTTGTACACTACATAATCTACATTCGTTATTACAACCTTTTTACAACAAATATCACAACACACAACACATAATTCACTGACTACTTAATATTGGCATATCATATTCAGACTTATTAACAACGAGAAATTTATAAACTATAAAACTGTGACCAGCCAAATAACAAAGTCATACCAGCATTTTTTACGTTTGTCACGTCTCAGCCAGTCAAAAACTGATGCAGTGCATTACGACTAGACAGCATAATACAAAATTTAACAAACATAATATTTTTTACATAAATTCAACTAAAACAAAATGTGTGTGGACTGATATTGATACACATATCTCTGTGTGAGCATGTATATGTATATATGCATGCATAAGTACTGACGCTAATATCTTAAAATTACTGTTAAAATGCAAATTTTATGATTGAAATGCAAATCAACACCTTTATCAGGCAAAGAAATTGGCAGTTGTTTCTTCTAAGGCATACAAAATGTCTTAGTAAACTACTATAAATATCAAAATTTATATGTTTATCTTTTAATAAACACACATATAAATAAAAAGTGATATGTACTTGCTTCCACTTATTTTTTAGTAAATTAATGTTAAATCATTTTCACAACTTCAAAACACCTGTGTCACATTTTTCTCCACTGCTCATATTCACGTATCTACTACTTGTTATGATTACCTAGCAAAGATCACTTTTTTGACTGCATCATGCATATAAAATCATGCATATAAAACATGCTGAAGTAACAAATTAATTTATACATACGTAGTATTGTAATCCTGATGCACTAAACATACATTCTCGGATAATTTACACTGCGGTACTAATTTGGGAATTGAGCTTAAGTAGCACCAATAAGTTAAACTGTACATTTTATTACGGTTATCACATTTATATACAACACACACGCAAAACCTGCCCACAGCACATGACACTAAAGGTGTTTATAAAAACTCTTGAATGTTGGGTAGGTAGAACACGATTTCAGCTCCCGGTTTGCAAACAGTAACCAGAGAAAAGTTAAAACACATCAAAGTCACAACAGCAGCTTCTTGATCTACTCGCTTAACCACTTAAGCAGCAGTTAGAACACTAAAGTCGCCATTTGTCATGAAAAAAATGTGAAGAGCACACATAACCAAAACCACAACGAAGTGGGACTGAATGCTCAGTGTTTAAAATATCAAAGCAACAAGCATGGAATATGAGTAACATAAAACATGTAACCTAAATAAAATAAAGTATTAATAATGTGCTGTGGATGTTGCAAAATATATATTTAACATACATACATTTCTGTATGGAAGCTATTTTTTGCTTCTCTCAATCTTAAAACCCTGACCAGCATTAAAGGTGTTTAGCACAACCTGGCTAACCTCTGATGTATGACAAATCCTCATCACATAACAGAGAAAACCTATTCTACTCCAGTTCGTGAATTTTTATAACCACCTTCAGTTAACAGCAAGACTGCAAAGGAAATGTGACACCATTAAGTCCATTTTAGCTACAAACTAATTAATCCATCAAACTTAAGAAACAAATGACACACTGCCCAAGACAACTGATATGTTAGTTAAACAATAAACTGCATTATTTGATTTGACACAATGTTTGAATATACAGTAATAACAAAATTTGTATAATTTTCTATACCTACACACATATTTCCAATTAATAATTTCATAAAATAAACAAATGCAGCAAATTAAAGTTTTCCACATACATTTACAATAGCCAACAAAACAACATTAAGAAATTACTACTCCCTAAAAGTTTTTTTTCTATGGCAGTACTTCAACATAAAAAATATTACACAGAGTTATCTGCAAAATTAAAAGTATGCTTAATCCTATCTTTATAGAGAGCCATATTAAAGTATTTGTAGTAATTTGTGTAAAATTACGTACATATAACACAATGTTTTACACATTAGCACCTTGTAAATGAGATGAACTGCGAACTTTAGGAAAACTATACCTTGAATGCCAACTTATCGACATAAATTGAGAAAAGCAACACTTAATGTTAGGTCCATTAACTTCTTTCAATATTATGGAATACTTTACACCACTTCTCTTGCCTATCAGTTGCATGCACTTGCCAGCTAACTGCTGAAATAAAAACTGGTCTGTGAATGTTTAATTAAATTTAAGGATTACTTTAAAATAATTTTTTGGGCTGCAATTATTATGCATAATAGTTGACGTTAAGAATAATAGCAGTTGTTCAGTAGTCCCAAATAACGACAGTCGACCAAGGTAATTGCATTTGCAGCAGACAATCATGGTCTATGTTAATAACTGCAGCTTCTGTGGATAGTCGTGGTTTTCTGGCATAGTTGTAAATGTTGCAAATAGTTGCAGTTATCATGCAAGATCGCTACTGTAGTATAGCAGTGGTCAATCTGCAAAGAAGATAACCTCCATGCACATAATCAGAAGTTGACTGTACGTGTTTAATTTCATCTTCGTACTGCTCTAAGTTACAATCTAGATCCTAGGTACTAGTAAAAATTATTGTAATACAGAAGAGTCCCAGCATCTATATGAATTGCTTTATAACTTCTTCTCTCTACACATTATCATATTTAAACGCAAACAGCCAGTAGCACTTCTCTCAGGCTAAATATTTTACACAACACAAAAAAAAGTCGCTAAAAAACAAAATCTTTTCAGAAATAAAGTAAGGCATTTTCTACTACTAAAATTAATGCTTTTCAGTGTGATTTTTAATTCAGTGAAACACATGACTGGAAAACAAAAACATTATAGTAAACTTAAGTGTAACATTTTATTAAACGAAAAAGTGTCAGCAAATGTTTTGTCCAATCTGATCTGTGAATCTAGATGAGCAATAATTGTATTTCCAGAAGTGTAACAATAACTGATTTATATTGCTATACTCATTATATTGCAGCATCAAGATGGACTTTGCACGAGATTCAATATATTCAAACATTATTGGCACGTTGTCACAATAAATAATTTCCATGGAAATTAATTTGGCAGTGTCACTCTACAAATGCTAAGAAATCAAAATTATGACTGCAACTTCTAAAAACTACTAAAAATTTTTCAAAGGAAAAAAATTTATTGAAGTTACTTTTTTTTTTTTTTCTTCACATAACCAAAGTACATTGCTAATTATTGGTTGCAGACTGCAAGTAATGTATTTCTTATTTCACTTCTTCTGATGGACCCACAACAAAATAAATACCGGTACATTCCACACTTGATCTCGAAATCCTTGCATTTCGGTTCTAGTGGATAATACATAAATTAACATAACATACATTCACATTATAACTTATTTACATAATAACATTTAAGTTGGTTAAAGTTCAACTCTAAAATATTTTATACAATAAATAACTTGCTTATGAACAAATTAAGTTTTGAAAATTACAACAAGTATTCTTTCAATAGGCAACTAGCACAATTTTTGTCAGAACATTATTCTATTACATGAAGTAAATGTCTATACAAAACAACACAATTTAATCTTTAGTTGCAAGGGTGCCAAGGGGGGCCAACGTAATAAGTAAATGACAATGTAACATCTTTTTCAATGAGCAAAATTAGATCATATCAGGGATTTTACAAATGTTCAATGATATGTACACCTGTATGATACAAAATTTTTATTATTTGGAGATAATTGCTTTTTTTTCCACTATGTTACACAATTTTATTTTTAGTCGGAAAATGTGAATACAATTTACTTACTTTCATTGTTTTCGGAAAAAACATGTTCATTTAGGTTTTTTTGGGGGTGGGGGGGGGGCATTAAAAAGTAGATATAACGACACCCCAAGTCAAAAAAGAGGTGTCCAGGGGCTCTCCCCCAGAAAAATTTAGTTTTTAAGGTGCAAAATGATGCTATTTTAAGGTGTTTCCTAACCAAAATATTGAAAACACCACTTTAAACAATGTTTATATTTTAAAATTAACTATTCTTTAAAAGGTTAAGGTGGCCCAGTCACATGCCCCCACCCCTAACAGATTCGGCCCTGACCAGTCACGTGTTATGAGATTGGATTAAAAGCACAATATTGATAATTTTTACTTAAATCACATTTTCAAGGAAATGTCTGTGTTTTGCAATACTTTAGAATACATTGTTTTTAAATAATGCATTACATTTGTGTTTAAATAATGCATTACATTTGTGTTTAAATAATGAATTACATTTGTGTTTAAATAATGCATTACATTTGTGTTTAAAAAACAGAACACAGTTTTGACCAAGATATTTCAGAATATGTACTGATTGAGAACCTTCTTGGATCTATTTGAAAACAATCATGCTTCTTGAATAATTAATTTGCACAAGAATGTAGAAAACTCTGTAATGTGTCCTTAAATCAGATTGGTACTTGAAGGCAGTATGGTATTTTATATGTATATATAATATGTAACATTTTTCCACATAAACTTTACCATTAACTCATATAGTTCAAATCATGAAGGATACTTTTGTGCACTTTTTTCAAAGACTAATGACAACATTTGGTATGAATACCACAGGCGAAAACCAGGTTGAACTCGCCGGGTATCAAAACTGAATCATTCGGACAGAAGGGGGGGGGGGGCGGTTTGTGGGATCCACCAAAAAAACTGAAAACACAGTTTAAAAAAAGCCCTATTTTGCACCCTGAAATCAAAAACTTTCTCGGTGGAGAACCCCTGAACCCCCATTTCAAAGCGGTGAAAAATTGAAAACATTTCATACTAAAAAATTTATAATATTTTACCAGTAGCATTTACTCTATCTGTACTTACATAAACTTCTAAGATAACACTATTTTGCACCTCAAAATCCATGTTTTCTCGGGAGAGGAGCCCTTCTTTAAAGGGGCGGAAAACTAGAAACATTTCATACTTTAAAATTAATAATATATTTACGATTAGCATAGTAAATTTTAGGGGAAAAAATGCTAAAATAAGCATTATTTTGCACCTTAAATTTCAGAATTTTCTCGGGGGAGTACCCCCGAATCACCATTTCAAAAGGGTGAAAAATTAATTACGTTTTATATTTTAAAATTTTAATATTTTCATCAGCAACATATACTCTACTTTCAGTTACTAAAACTGTTAAAATAGCACTATTTTGCACCTTAAAATCTAAATTTTCCCGGGGGAGGGCCCCCGGACCACCCACTTTAAAGAGGTGGTCGGTGTTCCTTCACAATATTCCAAGGCCATAACCCCTCCCTTTCACAAATCCTGACTACACGCCTGATTTGTGATGAGAGGCAAACACTCTGGCAACAGCCCCTGATACGAGACAAGTTTCGTGTTTGACAGTCGTGACCTATTCTATTATTTGTCTGATATTTGCACAGGTGTTTCGAGTTTCTTCATCCTAAATTTTTTAATAGCTCAGCAAACAGTATAGATGACTTGTGTTTTTGCAAAAGGATGAAATTAAATGGAGGGCAAGGTAAATTTCACTGAGTCGCTGAGTTGTATGGAATACAACTTAGTTTTCTTTTGTATTGTTGAGTACAATATAAATAAAGTCATGAGAAATTCAAAGGCACAACCTTCAGAAATTGAGGGTTCACATAACATGCAGAGCATTATAAAGTATTAAATTAGAAATTTCATGTACTATTTAGTAAAGGCCACACATTTTTAGGCCCCTCGAAAAATAAGATGGGATGCAAAAAGATTACATAAAAAAAAGAACAAGTCCTCATTTTGGTAACGCATCTTCACTGTAATTAACCCGGAAAACGGGAGATCACTGTGAAAACCTGACAACCAGTGGCATTTTCCAGCACGATTCCCACGTGTGAAAATCCGAGGACCGACCCAGCAGGGAATTGAATTATGCAGAGTTGGAAAAATATAAATTATTTGTAGTAATATGTAGTGGAAATAAAGAGTCCAATATACAAAACAATGAAGATAATATATTGTGCCAAAATATACTAGTATATCTCAAAAGTTTTATTTTTTTCTATTTATTGAAACACAAATTCCAGACAAAATATTTGCTACACAATTTCAAAAAATCCAATAATGAGGAAAACTTGATTTCCCCGCAGTTAGGCAAGATAGTCGAGATGTTTCGCCAAAATTAGTTTTATTTTAAGTAATGACGTTTGGGGTGATATTTTATTTGTATGTAATTACAGTAGCAGGGAATTTCAACACTGAACTTCTTAATTAATTCTGTTTATATCTAACATAACCGTCACTACAAGATTGGCTCAGTGGCAGATCTGGGGGGAGGGGGGGGGAAGGCAGGGGACCGGGCCCCCAAGACCTTTTAAAGAATAGTTAATTTTTAAAATAAAACCATATGACAGTAAAAATGCTACGTATGTAAAAAGCCACATTCCTATGTTTTAATGTTTTAAGAACTGTGTTCTTAAAAATCAAAGAATTTTTAACATTGTGCATTTCCTTCATTACAGCATTCTGATAGCTCAGTAAATAAGATGTCTGCTTAATAACAATTTAAATCTGGTTTGAATCCAAGAAATCCACTTAAGGACATATTACATAGTTTTCTACATTCTTGTGCAAATAAATTAATCAAGAAGCATGATTGCTTTGAAATAAATCCAAGAAGGCATTCAATCAGTACATACTCCGAAATATCTTACTTAAAAATGTGTTCTATTTATTAAACACAAATGTAATGCAACAATTAAAAATAATGTATCTGTAAGTATTGCATAACACTGAGATTTCCTTAAAAACTACTTTGAACATAATATAATGTGTTTGAACTGTAAATACACTTTTGTTTTGTTATGGTTTGTTAACAGCATACTGTGCTTTTCATGAAAATATGTAATACATTTAAAACAATGATGGAATGGTAGGCCTACTTGTATAACAGCACTCATGCTATAAATATTACATTCAAGCCCATGAAAAGAAAGTAAAACCATTCTCATTCTGCTGAATTTCAAAATGTAATACTTAACTTGCTACAAACAAAATTATGATAGAGGTGTACATTGGAATTTGCTACAGTCACATACAATATATTGTCAGGGTCACCACTTGAAATCTAAACGAAAAAGCAGTATGGCAGACAATTTGCATGCTGGTTCATAGTTTTCTTCAAAACATATTGCAGATTGTAGAGAAAAAAATTTCTAATGTTCAACAATAGTTGAACATTTATGTCATAAGTAACTTACAGTATTTTATTATGTTATTTTAATGAGTAATAATGATAAAGTATGTTGTAAAATTATTACCTGTTCTATATGGAGTGTAATGCAAAAACAAAAATCTCTTTCAGACCAACTTGGATTCGGAACAGAATAAAATTGATACTAAGCAGACATCTTACTGACCGAGCTATGAAGGAAGTGCATAATGTCAGAAATTCATTGATTTTGAAGGTCACAGTTCTTAAAACATAGGTATGTGGCTTATTATGTACTTAGTATTTTTAACTGTCATAAGGTTTTATCTTCTGTACAATTAATGTGATTTTGTATCCTATATGTTAGTTAATTCAGTGATAGTGAAGTTGACGAGCACTTAACATTGAGGTCTGTAGCGCTGGTGAGGGGTGACATGATGCAAGTATGGACGTCACAAGTCATAATGCCTCTACCGCTGGGTTTTTTAACTTCAAGAATCATGCACGAACTCGGAATACTTGGTGCGAGGCGAGTGCTCTAGCCATTGCGCCAACCATGGCACCCATGGCACCTTCAGTGAAAGTAATTATTTCACAACACACAGGGAAACTAACAGTAGGCTGTAAACATGGACATGTCATTTGTTCTGCTGAAATATATATATATATATATATATATATATATATATATATATATATATATATATATATATATATACACACCTATATTTTTTTGTATATTGTGGTATATTGTTAATTTATCACAGAAGCCAAGGATGCTGTAGGTCCAAATGATATGCTTATGGCCCACAGCATCATTATAATATTGTTGCCTTTGAGTAACTGTATACCATCCCAACATATTAATTTTTATCTCCGGAAGTCAACAATTGTAAGCTCAGGTAATATTAACAAGTACCTCCAGAAGTTAACAACAGTAAGATCAGGTAACATTAATATGTACCTTAAAAACCATACAATCAAACACATTTTAACTTGTGTCTTATAATTGTGACTATGCAATACAAGACACACTTGTAATTTTACACCTACAATTTTACTTAAAAAAAAAATGGGAATTCAAGTAATTAATAACTATATATGTAACTCCTTGTTGTGATGGATTGCATTTTACTGCGTGTTCTCAAAGCTGTCTTCCATTTGCTGTGCGAGTGCAAAGTGCCAGGAGTGTATGACCAGTGACATCACACCAATGAGGGAGCATTATGCGGTCATGTGATGGTGGCTGCGAAATTTGCTGTTATAAAACTAGAATTAATGAGTTAATACCAATTTTTATGCAACAAAACTGTATCATAATGTATATTTCAAAATGTTCCTGAGGTTTTCAATTACGTCTGCAAAATAATTTGTATGTCGCCTATGCATTAGGCCAGGCCTTCTCCATTTAATATACCTTGGGCCACTTGCGCTAATTTTACAATTACGTACGGTGCTTGAGTGAGAGGCCAAAAGCATACAAAAAGACCGCAGAAAACCATAGACCTAATATTAAATTATTTAACTGAACTTCATTTTAATTTAACATAAAAAACAAATTACTGCCATACACACAGACCTCATTAACAGAACTAACAATCAAGAAATTTCCACATAAATTAATACAAAAAATGTATTCCTTGATTTCAGACATTTTAATAGCGGGCCAGTAGAAATCTCTCTGCGGCCCGCATCTGACCCGTGGGTCACCTATTGAGATGGCATGCATCTGGCCTGTCTGACTTTCATATTAATATGCTTTTCTATTTCACAGCAAAAAAAGTTTCATTTATTTCCCCGACTTTCACCTTTGCACCATTTAAAACTGTACGAAAAATTACACTTGTATCTACCCTCATTACTGGCTTGGCTATTGTATAACATATTAAGGAAACAAGAAATAATAAAACTAAAACCAAGTCTTAAAAATTGTTACTGGCCAAATATTATTCTCAGAGCTTAAATAATATTTGCGTTAATTTGAAGAAACTTTACTGCTTTCACATACAACGTAGCTTACATGTGAAAACTAGCAACCCCACATAAATACCAAGGCTACGACCTCCCCCGACTTAACAAAATTAATTACGACTTCCACTGAACTTTGAACTTCTCTGTCAAAATCCACAGAAAACTACAAAAAAAAAAAAAATTTGCAGGAATTTAACCCAATAAATATTCCACGTGAAAATGTAAACCGCAAAAGTCAAACCACATTATGAATTTTAACCTATTAAACAAGTTCTAATCTCTGCTGTAATAAGAACTTAAAATATGAGATAAACACATACACATTATAACAGTAAGACAGTTCTTTGTACATGTGTTCACATTATCTTACCAGGTTTATAACGAATTTATGGGGATTGGAGAGTGATATGTATTTTATTTCTAGAGTTGTGATACAGCACACATTTAACTGATCAATATATTTTACGTTGTAATGTGTGTATTTTCAAATTTTAGTAATTTATTTTTTGTATGAAGCTTTTAATAACATATTTTTTACCGCAACTACAAAATGAAAGTACATAGTATTAAAATTAATGTGGTTATTTATTAAGGTAATTAAGGAGCTAGGTACTAGTAAAGTCATCAGGCAAATTAAATCAAATTTGAATTTGAAATGATTTTCCCAAAGAGAATGTACAATAACTGCAAAATAGTTTCGTCACAAAAATTAAACTTTTGATAATCATTTTATTCTATGCAACTACTAATAGGTCAAATCAGTAATACGAAGTAACACAAAACATTAAAAAATGCAGTCAAGCTTTTATTTTCATTCTCTCCCTCACTGACTATGGGCTGACATATAACTTCTAAAATCCTGACAAATGCCTCATGAATGCAGTTGCAGCTACTAATTTTGTTGTTAGGACTGCAAGCAGGAAGCCATAGTGGCCAATCTATCAGCAACCATGCGTAACTTAACAACATACTATCTGTTTTCCATTAACTAATGCCCTTAAGAATATCTCCTTCAAAACAGCATGAATGTAATTCTTACGTATATGACATTGTTACTGCTGCAGCCATCCAGCATAAATAAAAACTGACAAACCCTTTTGTACATAACAAAAATAACTTCAATATGAAAATGAAAAAATCACAGAGAACAAACCAAACAAGCAACAGCTGGTTACAACATTAATTTAGAAGAGAAGTTAGTTGTAGCACTTGCAGCTTTCAACAACATCTATTTCTGCGACAGATAAAAATAGTGGCAAAATCCCTACCACCATCTAACTAAAGTATGGGGCTAAGATATTTAAAACCAGTCAACAAGAATTCAACAAAATCCAAGCAACTTCCTAGACTAAAGAACAGGTCTAGGCTGTTCAGGATAAACTGAGCACTGCTTACAATTTTCTGTGAGCCATTATGCCTCCATCTTTACTATTTTAAACACGAAAACTTTCGTTTAACTAAGAACTGGTGTAAACATTTCACAACTCTCAAAACATTACTTGTATAACCCCAATAAATACATTTTTGATTAGTATAAGAGCTGGAAAGTACTCACTTTAAAGTGAAACACCTATAACTACGAACAGTTATATGATCATTTTAATCACCCGTCACATCCTCTAAAGGGTTCACTAGTTGCACGCAGTCTGTTTTAATGGTTGGAACCTTCTGCGACTGTTATGCCAATAGTATGCCGGTGCGTTGATACAGCTATAAATAGAGTGAGGAGCGGCAGCACATCAAACACACATGTAGCACAAGAGTGTGCAGACAGCCACCAGCAGTGTGACTATTCTCCACAGCAGTGTGCGATCAGGCAATGGAGGGTAGCTTCAGCTGAAGGTGAGTCCCTGTGGTAACCCTCCTATTCGCTATCAACTCTGAAGCAACGGGTGTATCAACCATAAGTTACCATCAGTAGCAGTAAAGTCTGCATTAATTGTTCAAGCATCAGTCGACCAGTTGCTTAGTTGGAGTTATTCGTTAGACAGTCTGTAGTTTGCTCACTGGTTGGTGAGTGGCAGGAATTAAAATGCCAGGTCAGGTTATATACGGGCAGTCCTGTAAAGAGCTAGAGGTTCTACGATAACAAGGCATTGGCAGCAAGTGGGAAGTAAAATAGGTGTCGCTGGACATACAAAATATATCTTTTGGAAGTTGCATCCAGCCCCAACCTCTACAACATAGATAGTTAGAGGCTGCATGGGAAGACCACGCTTGTGGTTGCTTCTTTTACAAGGTGAAGTTGGAGTTTGCAGAACCTAGGTTCTAATAATGCCTGCCGGTGATAGCTTGACCTAGATGCCACAGAGAGGATCCCAACCTTAGTTGCCAGGGAAAAGTTTGGTCAGATGTGCCCTAGTGTCATAATGAGACTGAGGCCTCTAGGAGTAAGAGTGGAGAAAGGGGAGGTCATGGCAGAACACCAATTGTTAAGGGGTTTACACAATTAAAAACTTAAGAATTATACTAGTCTGGGTATTTTTTAGTGAAAATAAATGTAATTTGCTATATAATTTAAGTTTTTACTTGTAAATGTAAATACTAGCCTAACCAAGTTTACATGCCTCACAATGTTTATTTCCTCATTATTTTAATCAATTTTTTCAACAGTAGGCTTTGGTATAATCAATACAACCAAAAATACAATATTCAAAGTTTTTAATATAGGCTGAACTCAGGCAGTAACCTTCCAATTGTGTTCGCTCAATTTTTGCAACTCTACCACTTACTTCTTAAGTTTTTAACTGTGGGAACCCATTTAGCAACCTGAGAACAGGTTGCCTACTGACACTTGAATTCTATCCTACCACACCCTCACTCACTCATCTATGCAAGCATCACAGACTTGCCCAAGCATGAAGCTTAAGAGACATGTTCCATGTCCAACATCTCTAAACTACACCAACAGGGACAACAATAAAACTTTTAGCATAGTTATTGAAGTACTTTCCATCAAACTGTACTGTGCCATATTATTTGTTGCTTGAAGAAACTGGCCAACTTACACTCAAAATTTCTTGCCTAGCTTTCGTCTGTATAGCAGTCTGCCAGTACCAATGTATGAGTATTTGCATCCCTTTTATTCACAAGATATACAAAATTAACTTCTTTTCTTGGATATAATTAAAATATGACTTTTAAAAATTAAACATAAATGCTCTAGTTAGTCCAACCTGCATCACAGAATTAACATTTATGATGGAATATACCAGTTTTGGAAGGAAGGAAGAAAAAGAAAAAAATCTTCTACGTCCTGTGTATGAGCAAGATTGTTACAATCATGCCTATTACTAATAAGTAAAGCTGCCATGTGTCCTTACCTCTTTTCCCCCTCCCTCTACTACAAATTTATTTCAAACATGAAATCAGCATTTATAAACAATGGTAATACTCTACATAATTTTTTAGCCAGAAATGAGGGCCACAGATTTCCTGTCACACAATAATTGAAACCTTTAAAAAATTATTTTCTGTGGACAGAAATTGTTTTCCAGAGATTTAAAATAAATCCATTTAATAAAGAATAACAAAAACACACATTACATGAAATAATATCAACAACACTCACAAAACTCGATGTGAAATTTCTTCCAAATGGATGCATTTCTTGGCCGAAAACTATACACACCTGTACTTCCTAGGTTGAACTGCATTTAACAGAGTACTGTCACATTCAGATTTATTTTCCCAACGGCAGCTGCAACAAATATTATTAACATACTGTACTGAATACATGGAGCACATCTACAATACAGTCATTGTCCAACTTCAACAAGAACTTAGTTTTGTGGCGAATAAATATACATGAACAATTTTAATGTAACGTAGTGTACGTTCGTATGTCGTGAAGCACAGCAACTTCCTTTTCACATCAATAACTCAACCCAAAAATGCAATGATGCAGTACTTGTAAACATTTGTGCCACTGCGTTTATTACTAAAATAATAAAACTAATATTAAAAAAACAAAGGAAACTTTCTAGTTTGTCTCCCCCAATTTGCTACTTACATCCTCACATGTTTTGTTTACAATGCACTAGATTCAAATTTGCAGATTTCAAAAACTTAATCAAAAGTTACTACAAGAACAGTCAAATCATGAATGTGTCATTATATATGGCACTGATCCCTTCAACATTATAATAAATGCAGTGATTTGCAACCAAAACTTGAAACAAATTTAATAAACAAATACTCTGAAGTGCTAAAACATATTAAATATGTGAATAACATAATTCAAGCTCACTACACAGGCAGTTTAAAACATAGTTGTGATTATCGACTAATACAACATTAACCATTCGCTTTGGCAGCAGCTTGTCATCTGCATTTGTATGTTATCCTAAAAAACACTTTACCTGCAAATATCATTCATCTCTCATTACCACAACAAAATGATGACTAACACAAGCAATAAACTACACAAGCACGACACTGTTCAGAATTTCAAGCACTTAAATGTTTCAGAAGTTGTAATGTAAATCAACACATATCTGTTATTCATAAACACCAGTAGCATAACATTATCAAAAATTACAACAGGTGTACAATATTTCAGTAGCAAAAATGACAAACCAAAGCTTGCCTGGAAACTAAGGTAGAAACATTAATTCACGTGACAACAAAATAGTGTTATTGGCTGGTCACCTTAAGAGGGAGTTATCACAGTACGGGCACAGCTCCACCCATTCACAGGTACATAGAAAGGTCACAGACACAGTAAACATGCCCTATAATGTTAACATCACATTGATAGGTCTTACGCTGTGTTCTCAATAAAAGAAGTACAAGTTACATCAAGTGTACCTCAACTAAATGCTCAGATTTCTAACTCAATTTTCATTATGCACACAATCAACACCAACTTATTTCTTTACTGTTATTAAACAGTCAATGGGTTTGAAGGAAGCTACATTGATAATTATAGACTAAATAGTGGTTCGACAACCATGAAATGCTATCATAATTTTTAAAGGAAATTGCACGGCCAAGAATTAAACAATTTTCTATATTTTGGGAACACTAAGCAGTTTCCACTATTCAGGCACAATATAAGAAAAAATAAATAAAACAGGCTCAAGCTTTTGTTATTGATTTTAACATGAGTCACATAAGTTCTGCTACGCAGACAATACTTTGACAAGTAAAGGTGACACTTGAGAATGCCTCCAATGCCTGCTGAACTTTATCTGACAAGATACTTCCTTAAAGAATTAAACAAGAGGAAGTGCCACGGAACACAATGTACAACTAGACAATAGAAGAGTGACGCCGGAAAAAAATACCTTACAGCACCAACAAAAACACTGTTTACTTGTATGGAATTTTGGCCACAACAGAAATGCTCTCAAATTGAAAGAAAGGGTAACACTCCCATTTTGTAGGCAGTATCATTAAATATTCCTCTACTTCAGCATCCAGACACCAGCACTGAAACTGCTGTTTACATTCTTCTACACACAACTATAAGACTACAGTCTCTAAACAAACATTCACTCAGTAGAAATTATCCTGTACAACCATCTACACAAGCGATACCTATACTTACAGCAAAGTGAGCACCAGGTTTTGCCACAATGCAATAGTATGCCTAAAACTGTAAAGGGCTATAAGCAGGAACAGGCAAGGATGCAAAAACACTTCTCTTTGAGCAATACAATATGGTGCGCCATAAAGACATACAAAATTGTCCACAGTATATTTATAAACAAGAAAGTTCTCTCTAAAATTTTCTGTCTCTTAAATGGTTTAGAAAGTAACCATACAAACTATTACACTACAAATTAACTTCAGTTGAAATGTCTCATATTGGGGATAGTTTGGAGATCCAGACATCAGCGATCCCATGACAGAATAATAAAAAAAATCCTGAGAAGTATAACAGTGCTGTCATCCCACTGACAGAACAACAGAATCCACATCACAGAAAAGAGGACTGACGACGCCTTGCACTAAGGAACACAAGACAGATTCTGAAATAGTGATACTAAGAGGTAGGTACTATCGAGACAGGGTAAAATTCTGCAAACCATGAAACTCACAGGCAGGACCGCAATCTGAAAAAGATAGTAACTGAACAATAGTATTGGTTCTCAAACAACTAAAAAAACATTTTGTTCACTTTTAAAAGACTTGTAAATGAACAGCCAGTCAGATTAAACAATAGAAAAACCACGGTGACCACTAGCTTCAAGGCTGCTGATGATAATTAACATTAAAAACTGCTATTACAGAATTATTTCCCGTACGAATATCTCTAAATGAACTGTACTAGATAGTGTACTAAAATTGTATGATTTAAATTACCTGTACAGTACTACTTCAAAATTATATTTTGAGACATATATGCTACAGATGTGCTGCACAGAAATGTACTGAACAGAACTGTAACAATTCACCATTGCTCGCTCACCCACTCTCACATGGATGATTCATATTGCCCTGGACTTCAGATAACTACATGGTACCACTAAAGCTAAAGACAAACAGCCATTACTGATGCTGCCATGGCAAAAAATACAATCGCCAGCAATCAGAAGCAATTTAAATACTGCAGTCATCTTTCGGAATACATCTTCCACCACTAGAAATGTCGTGGCTTGGCTGTTACAATGTTAAAACTAAGCATCTGTTTCACTTTGCATGCAGACGCTACCACAACACAGTATTATAAAACTTAATTTAAGTAACAATATACCTACTTTCAGCACTCAACTAGATTGTCCCATTAGCTTGCCCCTAGCTACACGCTGTCAACATACGCACTACAGAAACAGGATAATACTGTTATATTTTTCTTCTATCTTCTTGCAATCTCCCTAATCAAAGAAGTCTACTAGTTGTGCCTGGCAACCCTTTAACATCTAATGAGAGATACAGTGATCAATTCAACGCTGATGAGAGGTGACATAAAGTGAGTATAAAGCAGCGCACGAATAAATGGCAGGCAAACGGGAGATCCCCAAGAAAACCTGCTGACCAACAGCATCTTCAGCAGGATTCCCACATGCGAAAATCCAGGGACCAACCCCACCAGGAATCGAGTCCAGACCGCCTTGGTGGGAGGCAAATGATCTGACCATTCAGCCAATGTGGCTGCTTTATCACTTTAGTGACGGCAGACACACTAACCCCCAAAAATCAATATGAATCTGCACATTCATTCTTATAGTCAGTGTAGGTTGTATCCTTACCACAAGTTTTTGAAGTACCTCAATATGACCGCTAAGGTAACCATGCCAAAGCCACCAAGCAGGAGCTTCAGCTATCAGATTTCTAATTGTAAACTGCTCAATGGGGCATAAGTAATGTCTGTTTAGGAATAGCACTCAAAGAACCTATCACGCATATACACCCATTTTAGGTCCATCAATAAATTTTAGATAATTTTCTCGCAGCTGGAAATAGGGAAAGTAACAGTTTTTGCAGTCCACAATCAGGTAAGAAAATCTTGGTTCAGAATCTTTAAAAAGGTATTGGCCTGTACAATACACCTTTATGAGGTCATAAAAAGGAATGATCACCAGTGAATGTCTCCTTAGAGGTGATCTATCGGTGAGAAGGCTGCACACCAGTTCAGTGTCATGCCCCTTGAGACAAGTGTGAGGTGAGATGTGAGTGCTGTGTCATCTTACCACTTTCGCACTTCTATGCCTCGGGCACATAAAATACATTCACCCAGGCAGCTACCTTCAGGTGGCTGTCTACCCAGATCGCAGAAAAATTTTTAGAGCTATAGTCGATAAACATTAATAGGATTCCAAGAACATTACACATGTACATTCATTTTATGTCCTCCATGAATCTCAAAAGTTTACATTCACGCTGCAGAAAATGGGTATTTTTGCTGCCCTTTCGTTCGTTTGAAAATCTTGCTGCAGAATATTTTCGAAGGCACAGGTTGTGTACAACACACCTGTATTTCTAACATTATGTAATAAAATGATAATGTTATGACTGAATGTCTCATAGAGATGAGCTGTCAGTGAGAAAACTGCATACCAGTTCAGTGACTTGCACCTAGAGGATACGAGGATGCATGTGCTGCATCATCCTTACCGCTTCCGCACTTCTATGATTTGAACACACTAAATATGTTCATCCAGATGCCACCATAAGCCCTTATTCCGTAATGTGTTAAACCCACAACATCCGAATGTACACATTTAGCCTAACACGCAACACACCAATAACAATAGACGTAGACCCATTCCTTTTAGTTACAATTAAATGGTGCTAACAGTTTCTAAGAAAATTTTCATTTTAAAATTATATCGAAGCATCTGACCAGCAAGAATGCTTCAAGTCAATTCAGTTTTCTTCAGTTTAAAAACACACATAACCCATATCTCACAGGCAGATGAACACACAACTTGACACAATGAAACAAGCTTGTCACTACAATGGCAGGCTTACTATGAAGCCTTCACAAACAAGCAAACCATTATACCTCCCATCCAGTCACTGGAATGTGAATTTCCTCGTACATGTGTACACTTGGTAAACTGCAGTACAAGCAGCTCATACTCAGGAACACAATACCTCACATCCTTGCATACAGGAAATACAGGATCACCAACAATGAAAACTGCAGAATAACGTTACCTAAAGATATGACAAGGATAAACTACAAGTACACAAACTTAATTTTTGGCATAATAAAATCCATATTTATGCAAAAAAAAGCATCCTTCTATAATAAGCTCCCAACAAAATAAACAACTTATTTTTTGTAAACAATAAAAACCTGGTTTCTCCAAACAACCTTCTAATAAGTTAAAAATGCCTTTTCCCAACATCCCCTATTATATTTCTAAGACAAACTGCTTATTTTAAGCTGCATTTAACTACAGTATTTACCTCTCTTCACAATGTGATGTTTATCCGACAACAAAACAGAAAGACGAAGACACATTTTCCAAAATGTCAAAAATTGCATTGCACCCTCGCAACGGCTGCAACTAACATGAAACTTTTTAGGATCAATGGAACAAAATACAGTAAAGCACTGTTAAAACACTTTTCAAAGGACATAAGAAAAAAATTGTTGTACGCAGGAAAACTTTAAGGAAGAATGAATAATTTTACTAAAGTAAAAAACAAAAATGTTGTATGGAGGAAAACATTATAAGAAGTGATGGGATGATTCAATTATCGATTCTTCGATTGTTGGTCATTTCAAGATTGATTTGATTCACACTCACCAACAAGACACAACAGAACAAAGGCATTTACTGTAACAGCAATCAAATATACGTAGATAATGAGTTTAATCCTTATTTTAGCGCAGAAATGGTTTGCATTTGATTTTGTTGGAATTTGTATGACTCGGAGTCACGAATTGTAAGCATTTATTTGAAGTGGCACTCGTGTAAGTAACAGCAGATATTTAACATGATGACGTTGGCTAACATGACTAAATTTTTGTCGAAGTGACGTCAGGCGTAAAATAGGTTACAACACAAATGCGAAGTTTGAAAGTTAATACTTTTGTGTAACGATGACTACAAAACGTAAGTGCAGTAGCAGGTGGGATTATTTTACAATTGCAGAGAATAATATGAACGTCCCAATTTGTAACTTTTGTAAAACAAAAATTTCAAGAGCCGGGAAGTCGCATACGACAACAAATTTGTCCAAACATTTGCAACGTTTTCACGGAGTTGAAATGTTCAAACGACGTAAAGAAAGTGAGGACTTTGATTCAGAAAAAGTAAATGCCATGGAAAATTTGTCTCGCGTTCAACTTTGTCTTCACCAGCTTCACAAAATCAGACGCCGGTTGTAGTAAACAAACCTACCCAAGTGCAACCAACTATGAAGGCATGCTTCGAGAGGAAAGCACAGTTTGCAATTGATGATCCAAGGGCCAACAAACTCACTTCACACATTGCACGGATGATACGCGAAGACCACCAGCCTTTCTCAATTGTTGAAGACAAGGGGTTCACTGCATTAATGGCATATCTTGAGCCTAGATATCCAATGCCTAGCAACAAGTATTTTTCAATGAAGATTATTCCACAGCTGTACGAAGAAGTTTGTACAGAAGTCAAAAGTTTTTTGAGTAAAGTATCAAGTATCACCATTACTACAGACATGTGAACATCAGTACGGAATGATGACTATCTATCCCTCACTGTTCACTTTATTGACAATAACTTTGAATTCAGGCACATTTCTTTGGACTTTTTACCATTCCCTGGGATTAGTCATACTGGTGTCAATATTGCCAACTTCCTCGAAGAAACTCTTGAAACTTGGGTCTTGACTGAGAAAATTTCTGCTGTAGTAAGAGACAATGGTAGAAATATGGTTACTGCAATGTAACAAGGTGGTTTCAAATACATTCCCTGTCTCGCTCACACTTTTCAACTACATAGTACAGTAAAACTCTGTTAAGAAATTTCCCACTTAAAAAGTTTTCCCCCATAATAAGTTTGAATTATGACCACCATCTTCATTAGTACAATAATAAATTGACCCTTTTAAGAAGTTATTCCCTGTTAATAAGTTTGAATTCCTCAGTCCCTTCAAAAACTTCTTAACAGTTTCACTAGTAAATGAGGGAGCATTCAATGTGACAAGAATTTCAAATGTCATTGCCGCTTGCAGTCGGATATTTGGTGTTCCACAGCATCAGCTTTTCCAAGACGAGCCTACGCGGTGGAATTCCACTCTTCATATGGCAAAATGATTAGTGGAACAGAAGCGTGCAGTTATGTTTGCAAGTACTGACTTAAACCTTCCTGCTGAGTTGACATCTGCACAACGGGAAATGCTGTCTGCTATAATAGACACCTTGGAAATTTTTGAAAAGGCAACACTCACAGTAAGTTCATCATTCGTTACCATTTCTGAAGTGATACCCATCATAAATGCTACACAGAAAGAACTTGAAAAAACAGTGACTGTTCACTCGAATATTCAAGGCATGCGCAATGATCTGGCTTCCCTCAAACTGCGCTATGGATCAGTTGAGGATGAAAACATGTACACCACTGCAACTTTGTTTGATCCACGTCTGAAAGGTTCTGTGCTTAGTTGCAAAGAAAAAGTTGAAGAGACCAAGCTATCCTTAATTTAAAAAAAAAGCAGAAGAAATAGCACTTCCAACTTCAGAAAATAATACCGTTGGCAAGTTCGAGAACAAGGTAAATGTTGGTACCTTTGTTTAATCAACATAAAGACCACAACTAAGAATATTAATTTCTAATTTGTTATACGAATGTTATTTTTTTCAGTTGGCTGTTCCATCTCATGGAATGTGCAGCTTGTAAACTCTGCTTGTTGATGACTCAACACCTACATGTGATGTAGGCTTACAACGTAGTGCCGAGTCCGAGAGTATTTCTTAGAATCTCTAGCACCCCCCACGACTCATCTTCATGAGTACTGGAGAGACCAGACGCAGATTCCAAGATTACGCAATTTAGCAAAAAAAAAACACTTACTTGTTTATTCCCCCATCTAGTGTTTTCGGAAAGGCTGTTTAGTACAGCTGGAACAATACATGACAAAAAAACGCAATCGTCTTGATCCAGAAAGAGTAAAAAATGCTTGTGTGCCTTAAAAATAATTTCAATTTATCTTCATAATAACATATCATGTTATAGGCCTACTTTTATGCCATTTTAACATCAGGTTATATTTGAAACCTTCATCAATAACGATAAAGTATTTAATTTGTTTTTGAAGTTTGAGGCAAAAATTTTATGTTAAATAGGTAGTTGCTATGTTTCACGGATATTAAATTATTTTTGTATCCAAGTACTAACCCATTGTCCATCTGTACATGAAATAAAAGGATTTCTGTTTTTTGATAAAGCTTGCACCCAAAATAAAAAACACATTTCTTTGTTCTTTCACCATAGCAGACTAGCAGCAGCAAATCGAATTAAGAATAGAGAATCGGAGCTAAAATTTCTTAACCGAATCGAGAATCGAAATTGAGGAAAAAGTGGAACCGTCCCATCACTAATTATAAGCAGAAATCAATAATTTTTAAAAAGGAAAACTTATAAGCAGGAATCAATAATTTTACTAAAGTAACTTTCAATCTAACAATTTTGTGTACAGTCAATTAATCTGCAAATTCCAAACATTCAATGTTGTTCAGGTTACGTGCTTTCAGAAACATCAGTCATACTTAAAGAATTACGAAAATAGAATAAGTACACTGAAATAATTTCCCCCTTGTCTTCTGTAGGTTCATGATCATCCCCTTCAGACTCATAATCAATACCATAGTAAGTAATGCTCACTTATGATACTTTCCCAAACACAAACTGTTTTCTGTAGTTGTCTTTATATTCCTTCTTTCTTAATTTATCTGAAGTTACTCTCACAAATAACTGCTAGAATTGTAGTTAGGTATTTATTACCTATGATACTGTGGTCACGACCTGAGCAAAACAAATGTTATACTTTAGGCAGAAAATGAAAGATACTGTACTACTGTTATATGCAGGAAATCAAAGCACTATGGTGAAAGGAAACATGGCAGGACCAAATAGAAAAATGTTATAACAGGATTCTACTGTTATTTATGCACTGAATCAATGCGAGCACCATTACCCTCACATCGCATACCAAAAATGCATCCCCCATACTCTGAAGAAAACCACTGACTCAAATTTCAACAGTACTAAACAACACTAAATTAAAGAACTTAAAATCACGAAATTTATCAAACCCAACAGTCTTGAAATGTGAATTTGAATTTTATTAAACTTTCACAAATCAAAAAATTTAATCATGAGAAACAAACATCAAGAGGGTAAAGGGTTAAAAATTAAACATTTAAATTTTGCCAAACACACATACAAAGATTCTAAAGTATCAAGAATCCTAAACTTAAAGTGTACTCTACTAATAACACAACAAAAAATCTCAAAACCTGGTCTAACAAAAACTGTGACTTCGAACGACACTGTCAATGTTAGCAAATCCACATTAAACCCCTTTGAAGAACAATCACAAAAATTATTGGGGAAATTACTTGCTTTAACCAAATATTAGACTTGGATGGATAACAATCACCTGAAATAAGTAACTTATTAACCAACATTTACACCAAAATACTTGGACACTGTTCATAACTGTCAGTATTAAATTTAAGACATCACTGGTCAGATCATATTAACCTTTCCTTACAATGAGAGAACAGTGCTGAGTAATATGTAAATGCACTAACATTAAATAATAATGGCATTTCTTTCCAGTGTAACCAAGAACATTTAATTAATTCTAATTACTGTCACAATCATTGTTCACAACAAATAAAGCTGCATATATACACACACATAAATTGAGCTAGAAATCTGAGCCCCAGTATTACGAGGTTCTTAGTCCTCTTAAGCTGTGCCCTTGACTGTACTAATGAATAAGTAACCTCAAACAAAGCAGGTTACAATTGGCTCCACAAAAACAATAAATTAATTCACACTGTAGCTCACAACACAACATTGGTGCCCTTCCATCTTGCTATCTTCTGCGCTCCCCTTTCTGTGTCTTGCGTTTCTCTTTCTTCTCCTGCTGCTGTTGTTTTTGTCTCTCCCTACAACACCAAATTCAGTATCTACTGCAATTGTGTTACACATTTTCTTAATTAATTTTACTACTATGCAAATGAAGGGTTACATTACATAGATATAAAACACACTTATGTCTCTGAATTATAAATTTTCACACTGCATATACTGTTGACATTAATTGTTTAAATATTGTCGTAAAAACACTATCAGTAAAAAAAATTTACTAACCACAAAAAATTACAGGGTCGTTAGAGAATCTCAGGATTACATTTCCCTGACATTTCCAGGTTTTCTAGATAAAAGTTAAGAATAATACATTCTTGTTCAAGTAATAAAAAAATTAAATTTTTAACCGTTAGGCTATTCAAAACCAATTCTGAATATTTTATCATTTCTCTGCTGTTTGCAAATGCACTGCAAATAGTGTGCATATTTTGACACATGCAAATAGTGTGCATATTTTGACACATTTGGCTTCTACAACCCTAATAACAGCTATCAGTTGGACTGTTTTTGATCATGAACAGTTCTGGTAGTCTCATTCTATAAACCATACTACTGACACACTATCAGAAATCAAGAACAACTGTGTCCTGTATTAAAATTTTTATGGTTATGAATTATGATAAATAATAAGTTAGTGTTTTTTTTTTCTATTGCAGAATTTTAAAAAATTTGAAAAATTACCATTATCTCTATTAACAAAATTATTGCACATGCAGACCTTCACTGAAAAGTCAATCATTTGGCTTATTGTTTGTAATATGTATCCATAAGAATTTCCAAGTACTAAAAGCAATTTCCCTGACTTTTCCAGGTTTTTCCCAACCACTGTAAAATTCCCCGACTTTTCTAGGTTTCCCTTGTTTTCCACAGGTGTAGCAATCCTGAATTACCATTCACCCATGTTCTCATAGCAATATTTCTCTTGTTTTGAGTAGTAAAATATGCACCCAACTAGTTTCCAAAATATTTCAGTTGAAAAGAGATAACATTTCAGATACACGTACTTTCAAAATGGCTACTCCACAAACAAAATTGACGTTTCCTTTCAACCTCAATGGGGATGGTACAGTACCTATTAAAACCATTTAACACTTACATGATTCTTCCAAAATGAAACTACGTAAAGTAATAATTCTGTGTATATTTTAATTTTAAAATTATTGAGCTTTAGAAATGCCAAATTCTGAAAACACACTCTCATTGGCTAACACAAGTATGGTGTAGTCGGACTGTTGTTTATGTTTGTTGCTACCTGCCAGGCGCTATAGAATGTTTTGAAACTTTACAACGTCTCAAAAAACTGATCAAATTTAATGAACCCAGTTACATAAAACCTAACTCTGGAAATGTGCTCATTAGTAATTCATGCACACTTACAATTGCAGATTTTTTGGGTAGTTAATAATGAAGATTTCACTGGTACTGAGGTGAGAGGAGTGAAGACAGCAAGATGCATTTAAGCAAACCTGGTTCTTAATTGAGCATTCTGGTTCCGTAGCGAGGGTGAATAATATAAGATTTTTTTTCTTTTTATTAAAAATCAATTTTTTCTACCTAGTTACCTTAGTACTGTATGTGTACATAATTTGATAAAATTCAGAGAAATTGTTTCTAGGATATTTTGTGTGATCAAAAAAAATGTTAAAATAGCAGCCATTTTGAAAATATGAACACTGCACGAGCAAAATACATTAAGTCAAGTCACCTTAAAACCTTTGAAAAGAATGCTGAAAAACCACTTCATATCAAACCCTGCTTTTTCATAATTCTTCTATATGATGTATCAACTAAATGCACGTATACCATAGTTAAAAGTGTTTTGATTTTGATTTATGCACCAATACATGGTCTTAAAAAATTCAGCTAAGTAGTATCTAATTAGTGGTTACAATTTGAAAAACCAACATGGTCACCAAATTGACATTTAAATCTAGTGCTTATCATAAAATCTGCCTTACCTGTCTTCTTTGTCCTTATCTTTCTTCTTCTGGCTCTCTAATTTGGCTTTTTCTCTTTTCTCCTTTTCTGCCTGCTGCACTACAGCTGCATTTGTGTTTCTTACCAATGTATTTTCTTTGGCTTCACTTTCATCCACAGACCCATCTTCTTCATCTGACATCTATACAAAAATAGTTCTGATAGTATCTACTTTCAAAATAACTATCAGAATTAAAATTTAAAATATTTTTGGAATTTTCCATTGTCAAGCTGATGATAAAAGATTATTACATAACAATGTATAAAAATATTCAAACTAAACAACAAACAAAACCAGTAAGAAATAAAAATTCAAAATGAACACAATAAAAGTGGGTATTAATTACAGAAAACAAATAAAACCATAAAACTAAACTAAATTGTAAATTAATCACACTATATTATTAACGTGACAATGCCAGTGACCAAACTTGAAATATTACTTTTGATATTTTTTATATTTTTACAGCCTAGTGGTCCATCACAAAAATTTCTGCTTACTGAGTGAAGGAATACAATATTATTGGGCTTTTGTCGTATTTCAAATCCTATAAATCTCTCCCAAATCATAATGTCTAACTGGTAAGTAATTTTACATATAACTAAAGTTGGCTATGAGATCTTAGCTCCTGGGTTATAGCTGTGTCACTGCCATTTCTTTTCTGGGAAGAAAAACGACCGTGACACTACTAAAACCCAGATCTCATACACAACTGTTCGGAAAGCTTACGAACCTGAGTGGCAATGTCAAAAAACTAAACAAAATAAAAAAAACATTGGTGTTAAGAATGCAATCGATTAGAATAGCAATATTAAGAGAAATTTTTGTGAGCTTCAATGCTTGTGTATATTCAGGATGTTGCCTATTGTTTATATGGCGTAGTCACATTTCATAATATTGCTTTGGACAAATATATTTTCTGCATTGACATGATGTAAATATTGCTACAGGAATAAGAAAGCCAGGAAAAAATTATGAGTTGGTTTTTGTAGAATGAAAATACTTATTTATTCATACATTTCCGGGTAATTTAAAAAAAAAACCTACAAGATCCTACAGTAATGTGGGCTACATTAAAATAAAAAACTTTAGCAGTGGCATTTGTTGGACAGGTGACTAAGCACCACCTAATTTAAAATTCCACTATACACCTGGCATACAAATTCTTTGTTTTAAAGTTGTAATATTGGTTTTAGAGTATAAATAAAAAATATTTGTTTGAAGAACCAATTTAACGTATGTGTTCTTTACCGTTTCTGTCCTAAATTTGTTTTATGCATTAATTTAATTTGTAAACAGTGATAGAAAAAAAACAGATACTAATTTTTTTCTATCACTGTTTACAAATTGCATTTACCAACTAATGAAAATTTATGGCAAAAATGGTAAAGAACCATATATTATTTAATTGGTTCTTCAAACAAACATTTTTTATTTATACTCTAAAACAAATATTACGGATTTAAAACAAAAGAATTTATGCATCAGGTATGTAGTGAAATATTAATATAACAAGCAAATCCCAATTGTAGCTTTCACCAGGGCACTAGGGTGCCAACTACCTGGGAGCCCAGGCATAAAAAATGATAATAATTTACATGTTAAATTATATTCGGTGGTACACAGTCACCTTTCAAGATACTGGTTTTGGCTGAAGAACATTTTATGCTTTCAGATAAGGAAAACAACGAAACAGAAACAAACATGCAGGAAAAAAAATTATGACTAAGTGTTTTTGTATGTTTCTAGAGAATGAAAATACTAAGGCCTATTTTATTTTCACAGTTCCAAGGTGCTGAAAAAAAGGCCTAAATGATCCTACAGCAATGTAAGCTGCATAAAGACCAGCAAAACATCAGTAGTGAGGTAACATACACGTAGGATCGACAGGTGACTAGCCACATTATATTAAGTAAATGTAAATCTCTTCGTCTCTCTGGTAGGCAGTACTCTTAAGCACTACACGACTCTACTTATTATCAACTTTACTACATGTCTACATCCAGGGCCAGCACGACCACATAGGCGAACCAGGCAACCACCTAGGGCTCCAAGAAGCCAAGGGCAGCAGGACAGTCGACCGCAGATTTAATCTAACACACCTTACAATTTTACCATAGAAAGTCAATAAAAGTTGGATTATTTTGCTGTCTAGATAAAGTACAAAAAATAAAAATATAATAAGCTTTCAAGTACTTAAAATATTTCTAGCAAACCTAAATCAAGTGTAACCGAGATTTGTATTTAATGGGAAGGGGAATAAGGGTGGTTTGAAAAGTAGGGTGGATATGCCTGGGCGCCATTATATCTTGCACCGGCCCTGTCTACATCTCTATACATGTCTTGTTGCAAGCAAATTAGCACCTCAAAAAAACTTAAAATGAGTGAGAGGGAAATGGAGAGAAAGAAAGAGAGAGAGGCAAGACATCATAGATCTTGCAAAACTAAAACATAAAGAAGTACAGTTACACTACCAAATTCACTTCAATAAAAATATACACTGAGTCTTCCCTGATTTTTACATGTTTTCAAAACACTCAATTTTTTACAGTTTTTCGAACCGTTAGATACAATGTAGAATATTAACCCAAGAACATATGTATAGATCAAAGTAATCCATTATTAAAATTTAAATAGGTAATCTTGAGTTACAGTACCATTGTGATTAAAAAACAAACTGAAATCACACATTTAACATGTTAACATTTAAAGTTAGAAGTAAAGACATCTTCACATCACATATTCAAAATGCAAAACAATTTTTTAGAATAAAAAAATTAGATCATTGAATCTAAAAAAAAATCTCTCTTACCTGACTATACTGTGCTAAGATGGCCTCACGAATTTTTCGCTCTTCGTCTGTGTAGGTGCGCTGGACAGCAACAGATTTAGGCTGAGACTCTAGGAATTTAGCAAGACTCACATCCACATCTGAGCCACAGCCTGCACAGTCCCCATCAGATACTCTATCTGTTTTAGAAGATTTCTGCCACTCTTGTAGAATCTCACGACAGTGACTCGGAATGTCAGTCTCCTGTAAGCAGTAACATGCATCAACAACAGCAGTCTTCTTACTGGTGTACACCCGTTGCCATAACTGGACGCATGCACTACCAACTCCTGCAATTTACAGTCAGATTTCCTTAAGGGTGTGTCGCTACGCTCACGATTCGGTAACACGTGGCTTCAAAAACTCCTATGCCTCTCCACATTCCACACGAGTTGTATTTGATCACCTCAACGTTAAATTTCAAGCACTGTAGATTGGAACACACGGGCCTCCTGCAGTGTCCAACATATTTTCCTGACCTTAACCTGCAAGACTTTTTCCTGTGAGAATTAGTCCAGGCCCTGTTGTACAACTTTTATTTGAAGGTAGATCTTCTGTTGGCCAGAATTATGACTCACTATGACAAGGTCCAAGATATAGATGCTACAGATTTTTTCAAAAGGGTACACCAGTCTTAAATAAGCCAAATTAAATGTTACAATCAGATGGCTTCAGCATAACTGATCACTTGTCGTAGTGTACCTTCTGATGATACAACATTAAACTAGTAACGCAAATACAGTAGAAACATGCTAAAACATTTTTCAAGAGACCCGTGAAAAAAATTTTTATAGGCCTACATAAGAATCGTTAAATAAAGAACCAACTTTTTTACATCAATAAATGAATACTAAAGTAACTTCCAATTTCACTGTTTAAGTACAATAAATCAGCCTATGATTGATTAAATGGTGCTGCAGTTAATGTGTCATCAGAAACATGATTCATAGTATACATGATGTGTATAACAGAGACTTTCTCACTTGTCTTTAGGTTAATGTGTCTTTATCTTCGGAATCATAGTCACTAAATGACACTCTCTCAAACGTAAACTTGTTTGCTACAGTTTTCTTTAATCCACAGCTTAGTTGGTACAGTATTTATATCTAAAATAATACTGCTAAGAGAAAATTTTGTCAGACAGTTTTGGTTATTGCCTGACAAAGTGGTGTTATACGCAGGAAATGAAAAATACTTACGTTGTTAAAAGCAGGAAAGACCAATGAAAAGAGATCTTATAACAGGGTTCTACTGTATTTCAAATTTATTTTTGGAAAAACCTTACTGAGTTTTTATCGGTGCAACTCACTAATATTTAACTACACACACAGTTGTGGGTTATTCAAAAACTACATGATTCTGGATAGCTTGCCATTACTGGTTGCCTACCTGGCAGGCAGTAGTGCTTCCCTGTGAAACAAAATGTGTAATTTTTCCTCGAAAACGGCAGACAAATGTTGCATAATGTACTTCTGCTGCATATGGTGGCCATTTTTAAATTTTTAGCATAGTATTACGTATCTTAGAAAATGTTTTTCAGAATTTCATCATACTTCGTACACATATACTGCATACAAAGCTGACTTTACATTTAAGTAATGTGTTCATCGTGCTTTCATATTTTCAAAATAATGACCATCTTTATATTTTTAGCATAGTTTTACATATTTTAGAATATATTTTTTTTAGAATTTCATCAAACTTGGTACATATATACTGCTTTTAAACCTGACTTGACTTAAGTATAATTTGTTCATTTATCTGTAATATTTTGAAAACAGCAGATTTTTTTATTTATCTTCTCAGAATTTTTTTTCCAGTTTATTCAACTGGTTAGTTGCATATTACTTAGTGAGTTGATGTGTGTAGTTATTTATGTATAAATAAATATTATCATTTAACATTCCTAGATTACGTAAAACTATTTTAACTTTCAGGGTTAATTTGTACCCACTTTGAGGAAAGTAGATTTATTAGTTATGCTGGTAACTGTTTATTTTTTTATTATTGTAGATAGACAGATATTTATTGTTCAGTTGAGCATACAACAATGCTATTTGAACTCGTCAAAGTAGATAAAAAAAAAAAAGACATACAAGACAAAAACAGTAACACAAGTAGACATGATTATTTACAACTAACATGTACATATACTAAATTTACAACATATGTGTGCCCATTTTTCATTTTTGCTTAAAACTAGGATAAAAAATTTAATTGTCAGACAAATATTCTTCAACACTATAAAATGAATTTTTTAGCAGAAATGTATACAAATTGTTACGGTGTCGCAATCCCGCGGCGTCGGTGGCGTCGCGGAAGAGTAGGAAGACGATTGCACAACCCCGCGGCGTCAGTGGCGTCGCAGGACGGCAGTAAGTGGGTGCTGGGTAATCAACAAGTCACCAAAAAGTGGCGGATTGCGGCAACAGTGGTATCCCAGGAATCCGATGACTCGAGGAGTTAAGTGGG